>LPNX010263292.1:180953-260984 GCA_001517045.1 Pseudotsuga menziesii
GTGATGATGATCATGATCATGAGGATGATGTTGATGATGAGGATGATGATGAGGATAATGTTGATGATGATGACGACGACGACGGTGATGATGATGTTCATGATGTTGATTGTGATGATGATGATAAAGATGATGAGGAGGAGGATGATGATGATGATCATGAGGATGATGACGATGATGTTAATGATGATGATGATTACAACGCTGGTGATGATGATGTTCATGATGTTGATGGTGATGATGATGATGACAATGATGAGGATGATGAGGATGATGAGGATGATGATGATGATGATGACGATGATGACGGCGCTGGTGATGATGATGTTGATGGTGATGTTGATGATCATGTTGATGATGTTGATAATGATGTTGTTGATGATGATGATGATAATGATGATGATGGCGATGTTGATGATGATGATTGATGATCAATGATAATGGTGATGATGATGATGAGGATGGAGATGATGATCGATGACCAATGATCATGGTGATGATGAGGATGAGGATGGTGATGATGATCAATGATTAATGGTCATGGTGATGATGAGGATGAGGATGGTGATGATGATGACGATGAAGGTGATGATGATGATGACAATGATGATGATGATGATGATGATGGTGTTGATGATGATGACGACGATGGTGATGATGATGTTCATGATGTTGATGGTGATGATGATGATCATGTTGATGATGATGAGGAGGATGATGATGATGATGATGATGATAATGATGATGATGATTAAGATGATGACGATGATGATGATGGTGATGATGATGTTGATCATGATGACAATGATGGTGACGATGATGTTCATGATGATGATGATGAGGATGAGGAAGGTGATGTTGATGATGAGGATGAGGATGGTGATGATGATCAATGATCATGGTAATGATGAGGATGGTGATGATGATCGATGGTCAATGATCATGGTGATGATGAGGATGAGGATGGTGATGATGATCGATGATCAATGATCATGGTGATGATGAGGATGAGGATTGTGATGATGATCTATGACCAATGATCATGGTGATGATGAGGATGAGGATGGTGATGATGATGATGATGAAGATGATGATGATGATGTTGTTAGAATTTCATCATTAAGCTAGAATTTTATTAGGATCTTTACTAAGAGAATAACAAGTACATCAATCAAACACAAGAGACATTGAACACAGTGTTTATCCTCGGGGAAACCATAAATGGAGAAAACCCCGCAAATTTCTCAGAGATAGAATCAAAACCAAAACAGTAAAGGCCCCAAAATAGTAAGTGATCTCCTGAAAGAAGTAATCTTCTTCTTATCTAGCCCCAGTGTCTTCTCCTTTCTCAACTTTGTGCTACACTTGAGCTTGGATGATTTGTGCGATAAATAGAGACTCCAGTTCTCTATTTATACTAATTCTGACATGACTAAAACCCTACCAGGGCCGACCTCTACTAGGAGAGTCTAATAACCCTAGTTCCCCAGAACTGCGGGGACTTTAACCCTTAGGAAATAAGATGGTTACACACTATGACTTGACATGACTTGTTTACATTATTAATTCTCCTGATTGGAACATCAAGGCATGACAACATGACTCAATTACATTATAGATACATCCCGGATAAACATCGGGTTACAATACATAAGATACATAGATGAACACATTCTGAAGTTACAAATACATGAACACTCCCCCTTAACTAGGAAGGTATTCTTTCAACACAATTTTCAGCACTGGTCTTCTTCTGTGTATCAATTGGATCATCTCATCATCTGCATCTCAGGTCTTCTGAGTCTTCAAGTCATCTTCGTCTTCAAGTCATCTTTATCTTCAAGTCATCTTCATCTTCAAGTCACTGAATCTAGATCATCTCTCGATATGGATCATCATGGGACATCATCACTGGATCTGGATCATCATGGGACATCATCACTTGATCTGGATCATCACTTCATATGGATCATCACTGGCTATCATAACTAGATCTAGATCATCACTCGATTTGGATCATCATTGGCTATCATCACTAGATCTGGATCATCACTTGATCTGGATCATCATTGCTGGATCATCATCACTGGATCTGGATCATCATCACTCGATATGGATCATCACTAGGCATCATCACAGGTGCTATCACTTGATTCTTCTCACCATAGGAACCTCTACAGAGCCAGTCCTTTTTCATACTGGATGTATCATCTCAGAGCTGGTCCTTTTTCATACCAAAAGAGGCAGCTACTTAGAGCTAGTCCTTTTTCATACTAGATGAGCCTTCCCAGAGCTAGTCCTTTTTCATACTAGGTAAGGCATCACAGAGCTGGTCCTTTTTCATACCAGATGAGGCATCATAGAGCTGGTCCTTTTTCATACCAGATGTGGCAGCTACTCAGAGCTAGTCCTTTTTCATACTAGATGAGCCTTCTTAGATCTAGTATTTTTTCATACTAGGTAGGGAATCACAGAGCTGGTCCTTTTTCATACCAGATGAGGCATCATAGAGCTGGTCCTTTTTCATACCAGATGTGGCAGCTACTAAGAGCTAGTCCTTTTTCATACTAGATGAGCCTCCATAGAGCTAACCCTTTTTCATGCTGGATGTGCCATCTACACAGAGCTAGTCCTTTTTCATACTAGATGTGTCTTCACAGAGGCAGCCCTTTTTCATGCTGGATGTGGAATCCACATATACCTGAAAATGGAAGGAACCAATCCTCTCACCATGTCACAAATCTTACATCTAACCATGGAAGGAACCGGTCCTCTCACCATGTCGGAATGACACAACACTTAAATCTGACCATGGAAGGAACCAATCCTCTCACCATGTCAGAAGGGCACAGCATGGATGCATCACTTCCTCTTGGGAGGAACCTCGATCTAGAGAACACCAAGCTACTCCTTGAACTACTCAAAATTCACCTTAGCCAATGGCTTAGTCAACACATCAGCTATCTGTTCATTTGTTGCAACAGACTGGAGTTTCACTGCTCCTCTCTACACCATATCCCTAATATAGTGATACTTGATCTCAATATGCTTTGACTTGTCATGGAATACTGGATTCTCTGACAACTTTACATAGCTCTTGTTGTCACAGTATATACAAGTAGCATCTAACTGGAGATCAAACAAATCGGATAGTAGCTTCCTCATCCATACTGCCTCACAACTAGCTAAACAGGATGCAACATACTCTGCCTCAGCTTTACTTAGTTCCACACAGGATTGATTCCTGCTAAACCATGAGATCACACCTGATCCCATACTGAAGTGCTCTTCCTATTGATGGCATTGCCTACCCAATCTGAATCAACATAACCCTCCAGGTTAATCCTTTGGTAAGCCTTATACTTGAGACCGTAATCAACCGTACCCTTTAGGTATCTCAGAATATGCTTTGCAGCAGTCAAGTGAACATGTCTCGGATCTGTCAAGTATTGGCTCAAGGTGTTCACAACAAAGCAAATATATGGTCTCGTGTTTTTCAGGTACATCAAGGACCCAATCATCTGACGATACATCGTGACATCAATTGTCTCTGATGAAGCATCACTTAATAGCTTCAAGTTTGATTCCATATGTGTGGTCAATGCCTTGCAGTCCATCATCCCAAATCTCTTCAGGATCTCTACTGCATACTTTCCTTGTCCAGGAAAGATTCCATATGTATTCTGCCACACCTCCATACCTAGGAAATAATGCATCATTCCCAAGTCCTTCATCTTGAACTCAGCAGCAAGATTTCTCTTCGTATCAGCAATCAACCCATTCATGCCTATCACAAATAGATCATCTACATATAGTAGAAGTATCACCGAGTTGCCACCTTCCACCTTGTAGTAAAGCTTGGAATCTGCTTTACTCTTGGTAAAGCCCAAACTAGATAAAAAGCTGTCAATTCTGCCATACCATGTCCTGGGTTCCTATTTCAAACTGTACAGGGATTTCTTCAGTCTACACACATGAGAATCCTTGTCATGAGTCTCAAAACCGAGTGGTGTTTCTACATACACTTCCTTTTCTACTACACCATTCAAGAAAGCAGTCTTGACATCCATTTGGTGTATCTTCCATTTCATCACTGTAGCCAGAGCAAGTACCGATCTGATGGAAGTGTATCTGGCTATAGGTGCAAAGGTTTCTTCATAGTCTATTCCTTCTTTCTGGGAGAAAACCCGAGCCACAAATCTTGCCTTATACTTTTCAATGCTACCGTTTGCAGCATGCTTGATCTTGTACATCCCTTTGGAAGTTACTACTGACTTCCCTTCTGGTCTTGGGACAACATCCCAAACATCATTCTTCATGATCGATTGATACTCTTCGATCATCACATCCTTCCATTCTTTGTGTTCTGCCGCTTCTTCATACTCGGAAGGTTCTTTATCAATGAAGTCACATAGTAAAGCTACATAACTAGAATATGATCTGGTCCTCTTTCTTTCTTTGAGATTCTCTTCTGGAACCCAATATCTTTCCGCACCTTGGATAATCTCTCGCACCCAATCAGGTTTCCTCTTGTGAGGATTCTTCTCCTGTGGTGGATCTACAGGTCTTTTTGGTTCTTCAAATTCTCAATATTCTTCTTGAGTTTCTTCGTTCATGATTGTATCATGAATTCTGGGAGCTTCTGCTTCTTCAAGTTCTTCAGCAGGTTTCTTTCTGGATTTGATGTAGGATGATACTTTGTCAAATGTTACATCCTTGCTGATGTCAATCTTTTTTAATCCTGGGAAGTATTTTCCGTAATCCTTCAAGCTTTCAAAGTATCCCACAAATATACCCTTCTTTCCTAAAGGATCTAATTTTGTTCTTTTCTCTTTTCAAATGTGTATGTACACAGGACAACCAAATATTTTGAGATGGCTGACTTCTCGTTTCTTATCGAAGAAGACTTCTTCGGAAGTCTTTTTCTTGAGTACTCTTTGTGGAGTACGGTTCTATACATACACTGCTGTTCTGGCTACTTTTTCCCAAAGGTTTATAGGAAGATCTTGATCATGAAGCATAGCTCTTGCAGCTTCCATGATGGTTCTATTCTTCCTGTTTGCAACCCCATTCTATTGTGGATTATAAGGAGTGGACAGCCCCCTCTTAATCCCTGAGTCCTTACATAGTTCCTTGAACTCATTTGAAGTGAATTCTCCACCATTGTCTTATTGAAAAGTCTTGATCTTATTTTAGTATGATTCTCGATCAATGCTTTGAATTCCTTGAACTTGCTATACACTTCATCTTTATTCGTCATGAAGTAAATCCATGTCTTCCTAGAAAATTCATCAATAAAAGAAACATAGTACACATACCCACTTAGTGAGCTTGATGACATTGGTCTGCATACATCAGAGTGGATGATTTCCCAAGATTCCTTTTGTTTTACTTTTGCTACTTGGAAATGTCTTCTTTGTATTATTTCCTTTTGCACATCCTTTGCATACCCCTTCATGTTTTGCTTTTATTTCTGGAAGATCTTCAACATCTTTTCTTGCAAGTGGTAGTACTCTCTAATGCACATGTGCAAGCCTTCTATGCCATAGTTCATTTGGTTCTACTGTGCCATGAACCAAATCTTTATCTGGTTGGCACTTCAACTTGTATAGGCCTCCTTCTTGTTCTCTGATCAAAATTGCATCATCAAAAGTATTTCCTTTTGGCAACATAAGAACTTGGCCATCTACAAAAGAAACCCTCATTCCATTTGCATCCAATGAAGATATGGAGAGGAGGTTCTTCTTTAGTCCTAGAACAAATAATACATTATTCATCTTGAAAGACTTTCCAAAGTCTAGATTATATAAGGATTCACCACTACCTTTTATTGGATACTGGTAGTCATACCCAAGTTTCACCTTATGAGGTGACTCATGTTCAGATAGATTTACAAATGATTCTTTGAATCCTGTCATGTGCTTGGAAGCACCAATGTCTATAAGCTAATCATTGCTTCCATGTGAAATAGTTCCTGTGAGAGTGGAGATTAGAACATATTCATCCTCACTTGAATAGTCATCACTCTCTTGTCTGATTCTCTTTGTGGAAGGTTCATCATCCTCTGCAGCATGGGCATGATGTCTTCTCTTATTTCCCTTCTTCCTTAGATTTCTTTTGTTGGGGCAGAATTTGGATATGTGACCTTTCTCATCACATGTGTAACATCTAATGCTATTTATATCTTTTATAGAGTTTGAGGTCTTACCTTTGGAGTGATAATTGCTACTCCTGTTTTTCTTGGAGTGAACTGTGACGGATTTATCTTCACTAACCATCTTCTCTTCTCAAGATGCTATCCTAGGTTCTTCTTGAGAGCATTCTTCCCATAACCTGCCGAAATTGACTAAATTCTTTCTGGCACAGATTCCTTGAATTAAAGAGTCCCATGATCTAGGGAGACAATTCAAGGTGGTCATCACAATCTCTGCATTTTCCACTTCTTCATCTACTGCTTCTAGCTGCTCTTTGATTTGAGAAACCATTGTAAAGTAAGACTGAATAGTCTTAGCATTCTGGATCTTCACATTCTTCAATTGGTTTCTCAAGGTCATCTTCCTGTTAATGTTCTTCCCTTCAAACAATTTGGTTAGGGCATCAAACATATCTTTAGGTGTCTTAAGGGAGGACACCTGTGGTATGAGATGATCCTTGATAGAATCATCAATGATTCTCTTTTCCATAACCAACTTCTTCTTATGCAAGGCCTTAGCCTCATCTCCCTTTGGAACTAGAACCTTCTCATTGATAGAGGAGTCTAATTCACTTTCTTCCAGAACTAGGGAGATCCTATACTTCCAAGCTCAGAAGTTATCAGCTCCCTCAAGCTTTTCATGAAGCTTGGTATGATGAGACATCTTAAATTAAGAACCTCCAATGGAAATACAAAAGATTTATATCTTACCAAGTTCAAGATGTCGGATCTGAAACTTGAGCTGAAATCATGCAGTGTTGGTTCATTAGAAAATTAGGGTTTTGCTTTTCTAAAGATCTGTTCACCCAAATGCCTTGAAATTTATCCCTAACTTTGATTTTGGGGAAGAGATCAATCTAGTCCTGGGCTCACTGAAAAATTCCTCTTCTGTGAGAAGCCCTAATTTCTAGCAGTAGTGTTGGGTCCAAAACTGAAAAACCTCAGAATTGGATTCTACTTCGACAGAAATATGCACCCTAGGGAGGAGAGTTATTCCCCCTTATTTTTGCTAAAAATATGTGGAGGAAGATCCACAAACTAGGAAGCCCTAGTTCCCGTAGCTGCACAATGTCTTCTTCTCAGGTTAGCTCTGATACCATGTTAAAATTTCATCATTAAGCTAGCATTATATTAGGATCTTTATTGAGAGAATAACAAGTAAAACAATCAAACACAAGAGACAATGAACATAGTGTTTATCCTCAGGGAAACCATAAATGGAGAAAACCCCACAACTTCCTTAGAGATAGAATCAGCACCAAAACATTTAAGGCCCCGAAACAGTAAGTGATCTCCCAACAGCAGTAATCTTCTTTTTATCTAGCCCCAATGTCTTCTCCTTCCTCAACTATGCACTACACTTGAGTGTGGATGAGTTGTGTGATAAATAAAGACTCCAATTCTCTATTTATACTAATCTTGACATGACTAAAACCCTACCAGGGCCGACCTCTACTAGGAGAGTCTAATAACCGTAGTGCCCCAGAACTGCGAAGACTTTAACCCTTAGGAAATCGGAGGGTTACACACTATGACTTGACATGACTTGTTTACATTATTGATTCTTCCAATTGGAACATCGGGGCATGACAACATGACTCAATTACATTATAGATACATCCCGGATAAACATCGGGTTACAATACATAAGATACATAGATGAATACATTCCGAAGTTACAAATACCTCAACAGATGAGGATGATGATGATGACGATGATGATGTTGATGTTGATTATGATGACGATGATGGTGATGATGATGTTCATGATGTTGATGGTGATGATGATGATCATGTTGATGATGATGACGATGATGATGAGGAGGAGGAGGAGGGATGATGATGATTAAGATGATGATGATGATGACGATGGTGATGATGATGTTGATCATGATGACGATGATGGTGACGATGATGATGATGATGAGGAAGGTGATGCTGATGATGAGGATGAGGATGGTGATGATGATTGATGATAAATGATCATGGTGATGATGAGGATGAGGATCGTGATGATGATCGATGACCAATGATCATGGTGATGATGAGGATGAGGATGGTGATGATGATGATGATGAAGGTGATGATGATGATGATGATGATGATGATGATGTTGATGATGACGACGACGATGGTGATGATGATGTTCATGATGTTGATGGTGATGAAAATGATCATGTTGATGATGAGGAGGAGGAGGAGGAGGAGGAGGAGGAGGATGATGATGAAAATGATGATGATGATGACAATGGTGATGATTATGTTGATCATGATGACGATGATGGTGATGATGATGTTCATGATGATGATGATGATGATGATGAGGAACGTGATGATGATGATGAGGATGAGGATGGTGATGATGATCGATGATCAATGATCATGGTGATGATGGCGATGAGGATGGTGATGATGATCGATGATTAATGATCATGGTGATGGTGATGATGATCGATGACCAATGATCATGGTGATGATGAGGATGAGTGATGACCAATGATCATGGTGATGATGAGGATGAGCAATGACCAATGATCATGGTGATGATGAGGATGAGGATGGTGATGATGATGATGATGAAGGTGATGTTGAAGGTGATGATGATGATGACGACGACGATGGTGTTGATGATAATGATTAAAATGATGTTAACTACAATGCACATGCATTTAGCTTTTATAAATCACATGTGCGTTTGGCTTTTTTAAATCGTGCATGCTTTTGGATTTACTAAAGCATGCTTGTGTATTGGTTAAATTCAAAAACAATTTCCCACCAAATGACAAGGCCAAGCCTCCACCCATGCTTTCATGGAATTCCTATGCCTATGTGTTTGCTTTGTACTTTTCTTCAGATTCAACATGCCTATGCCTTGGAGTATGATAAACCATGGCTAATTCAACATTATATCTAAATTTCCAATATGCTCGTGTTTAGCAGTTCATCTGATTATGCTGCACACCTCCATTTTTTATAAGATTTTAGAAACAGATATGGTTTTTTTTTTCAGATTCTAAATATGTAAATTTTAACAAGAATACATAATTTTTTCTATTTTTTTCTTATTTATCTTCTGTCATCACTCCTCAACTCAAGAAACACATTGTTAGTGTTTTGTCCATATTTCATTCGTTTCTCAACCATTTAAAAAAAAATGTATGGTGCACTAAAGAACACCAACCTCTACATGCTATAGAAAACCCACTTCCAAATAATTGCATTAAGAGATTCAAACATTGCACCCACAATTGATGTACCATTGTCGAGGTTTGATCTCTTAGATAATTAAAAACAAATTTAAAAATATTATTTTTATTATTGGAAAAATAGTCGTGCTCTATTCCTATATGTTCTCTATATGTATACTAGTTTTCGTAAGTTTATTCCATCATTTAGACACTCAGACACTGCACTCACAAAAACATATACCTTATAATTTGTCCCAAAAATAGAAAGTTCCTGTTAAAATATATCTAACTTTATATAGTTAAAAACATTTTCAATAGAAAAAAGATATCTATTTGGAAAGGTCATTCAATTTCCTACATTTCTTGTTTTTAACTGATCGCAAGATTCATTGTGTAAGTGTCTCAAAATATCCATGCAAGTTGATGGATGTCTGTTTTTTCAGTTTTGTATTGCATCTAGCATGCCAAAAGAGACCCTCAACTTCTTGCACACACCCTAATCTTATGTCATTCTACATATTAACCATTCTATCTTTATTTACAACCAGTATAGATCCATCGTAACTATGGATCTACCAAGCACAGAGAGGGATCAAGTTCCTTTAAGGTGGAAACCCTTTTTAATTTACAAAACTGTCTAATAAGTATTCCCACTTGGGAGGGAATTGCCAACTTGCTTAATTAATTTCAAAATAGGGTAAATATGAGTATAAGAATGAATTGAGTAACATTAAAAATCATATAATCAAATAGTTTTCCAAAAATTGATTTACTTGTCATTCTTTAAAACTAATAATGAACATTAAGAGTAGTTAATGAGTAAAATAATCCATATAAAATTTTAAAATCTCCATTTAGAGAATAAATTGGAATTTGAAAAACATTTTACCATCAAATCAAGATTTTAAACATTTATCCAAATGTTTTTGAGAAATGACTTGTTTTTCTCTATAACTAAAAATGAACATTTACATGTTAGGGTTAACCTTACTTGGGATGAGTAAGGATGTAAGTGGTTTAAGGCACAAGGTTTTAGTTGCTTGTGGTTTCTTTCTAGTTGTATTTGCATTTAAATAACCTTATAAATATGATTGTAATATTCCATTGTAATGTGCCAAAGTTTGCAGAAGAGATTCTCTTAGCATTTTTGGGGGACGAATAATAAATCTACTATTAAAGGTTGGTTTGTTTGCAGGAGAGATTCTCTTGGCATCCTTCATGGACCAATAATAAATCTATTATTAAAGGTTGGTTTTTCCCTACAGGGTTTTCTAAGGTAAATCTAGTGTTGCTATTGTAATCAATATTATTTTGTAATTTATTTTCTATCACATTTTTTATTTCTAACATTATGTCTTAAATTGAAATTTGATATATAATCACATAAATATGTTTTACAATTTAGCTAATTTAAAATTAAATTTTATACGTGCTTGGTTTTCTAATTTTTCCTTTTTATTATTCCAGTCAATTGAATTTTACTACTAATATTTTATTACTCAGTTTTTAAGATTGTGAGTATTTCCCTAATATGGTCGTATATTTATATGAGTCAATTGAATTTTACTACTCATTTTGTAAGATTGTGAGTATTTCCCTAATATGGTTGTATATTTATATGAGTATAATATTTTTTATTTTTTATTTTTTTTAATTATAAGCTGAGATGTTATATTTTTTTAATTTTTTACTTTTTATTATTATTATTTTTATTGAGCCAACATGTTCCACGTCACTGTTATAGATGGGACACATCTGACACATCCAGCCCATTTGAGCTGTAGAAAGCACATTTTGGTGCAATAATTTTAGAAGCCCCAATCTAGGTACATGCTAACCAATCTCATATTTTTCTTTTACAGGTGTAAGTGTTTTAGTAAACAAATTTTGATATACCCACGATTATATATTTTAACAATATTAACGATTTAACTATGTATAATGGGTATAATATTTTATGCAAACACATTTGTAGATATTTTAATGAGTCCCAACTGGTTGACTTTAATGTGATGGTGATACATGGGGTATGAGTAAAAAACTAGTCACCTCTTAGACCATATGAGTTCATTCGAAACTCCATCTCTCAGCAATATACGAGTGGTAAAACCCTAGAGGTTTTACTGTGTCTTGATTACTGGGTGGGTAATTTTGTTAGGATTCTGGAGGGAGTTTATAGTTTTATTATTTTCTCCATGGCCTGTGGCTTCTTTCCCTTGCTATTCTACTGTATGTCTCCATAGGTAAAGAACTCATAGGTTCGACCCTCTCCACCATCTTTACCAGTCCGCGCTCGATTCATCTGTTAAAGGAGTTGGCGAATTCTCACCTTGGTGTTGACTATGTGTCGATGAAATACAAAAAGGTAATTGTAACTTCACTATTGCTCTTTTTCTTATTACTAGGTATTTTCTTAAAATGTTCATGGTTTAACTTCCATGGTAATGTATTATGTGCAGGAAAACTCTGCAATGGAGCATGGATGGATAACTAGCCACGAAACCTCTCCTTTCAACTAGTAAGACCTTTGTCTCTCCCTCATGTGGCTCTTGAGGAGAAAACTGGTTTCATGGTGTGTTTTATGGCACTGATTTTTTACTCTATTTTGGCTGTCGAAATGGAAGTGATATACTTCCTTTGGTACTCTATATAGTTGGTATTATAAAGGTTTTATTCACCTCTAGTGGAGTCGTAGATGACTATGCCACTCTGCAATATTTTGTTGGTTTTTAAAACTTGCTGCTACTATAAGACCCATAAGGGTTTCAACACTGTGTCTCTTTTCATTTCACTTTTCTAGTAAATGAGTAATTTCTAGAACTGCAAATAATGTGGAGTCTTGTGATTATGCCACTTCCTTGGAGGATATGGGGTTTAAAAAATTCTTTTGTTTTGATTCTAGAAATTTTTTATAAAGTACAAACCTTCAGTTAGTTTATTTTTGTTGTGGCCTTGAGCTCTGATCCTACCAACTATGTTCATCTTTGAAAGCCACTATAAACACAATTTGTTACTTTGATGGTAACCAAACTGGCAATGTTGGGATTCGTTCCCTAGACCGCTCGTCGTGTGATAACAATGAGGGCTTGGTTTCGATCTTGGTTTAGATGATAATTTTGTAAAAGGATATTAATGATGTATGGACCCATGAGGGATTTACATTTTTATTAGATCTGTTTTGAGTTTTCAAACCATAATATTTAGTGAAGACTTTAACATTTACTTAACAGTAATGTTTGGCTATAAACCACTGCCGTAGTTTCAGTATTTATTAGATATTATAATGGATATGATTTGGGACAAGCCCATGAGAGTTCTCTGTGTACATCCCTTAATTGACTTACTAAGATGTGTTATTAATTTATAATATGTTTCGTTTATTTAGTTCTCCAATTGCGTAAAGTTGTATTACATTTTTGGTTGTGCATCTATGATATACTTGTAAAAGATTTATGGTTTAAAGTTGTTTGTTTGATGTTTGAAAGGCCTGTGAAGGCTAAAAATCCCGGAGCTTTACTCTGAAGCTATTATAGGAATAGTCTGTAGCTATTAGATTGTTTAAAGTCCCACAGTTTGTAAATATGAAACAGTAAATATTTCCTTCCTGTCGTTTTGTTTGAAAACAAAAACCGTGAAATATTTTACAAAAGATATTAGTTATTCCAATATCTAGTATGATTATGAAGGTTTATTATACATAAATATTTTATATTTTAAAAACTTCGGTATTTTTATTATATAGTTGTTATATTGTTTCTTTGATTGTATTCATCCTTTGAAAAGGGCCATGGAGCCATCTGCCAATTAGTTATGTCCTTTTACTCTTGCTTGATTATAAATTACTGTCAAAACCTATAAAAATTAGTTATAAAATGATCTTAGAGTTTCATCATTTAGTGAAGCTTTTAATTGAGAATTTTACATTGTTTATTAAATTTTAAAATGCCATGACACCGTATGTAACTTCTATTATTGTTGGAGAGAATTTATATTATGTTAGCTAACCATATTGTTTCAAAAATAAAAAATCCTGAAGGCTGTAATTTCCTTCTGTAAGAGAAATACTGTGAAACAACACTAACCTTACCTGAATCTTGTAACCAGTGCTACGGTCTATCAATGGTCTCGACTTGGAGTTACTAAAATGATTTAATTGTTTAAGAAAACTGGCTTAAGGTTCACTTAGATGATATAGCTTAGTTATTTCTATTTCTGTCTCTATATTTATACTGTGAATTGAAGGTTTGGTTCTACCAACTATAATTATTTGTAAGAGTTTTATCTTTTGTATTAAAAGTTATAGCTTAAGCTAAATACCAGTATTCTAAATATCAGTGGGTTGTAGAAAATATATAAATATATGAAATCTATTTTTTGTAATAACAAATATACATTTAATGATTCTATCATTCCGGTACTACTACTCAAACATAATTTCATATCTTCCTGTACAAGAGTATGTCACTTCGGTGAGAGGAAAAATACAGGAGATAATTTATCTTCATTTCTCTATCAAATTGATTCTAAGAAAATACTAAATCCTACAATAATTGAATAATTATCCATTAAATATAACCTCATTTAAAAAAAATTACATCTTTCTTAAACAGAATTAAAACAATGTCATAATACAGATTAGAGTTGGAACCTGGATGTGTTGCATGTAATGTCCCTCTTATACACCCCTAAGTAAAGGGTGTTTGTGAATGTATGTTGTACTCATTCTTCTGGTGAGGAGCTCAAGGCCAAGGCCCCGCCAGTAGAAATGATAAAATTAATACAGTCAAAGATTCAAGCTGTAGGCATAGGACATGGACACACTTGCCGATAGGGAAATTGAGCCTATAAAGGCAAAAGAGTAAGATTAGGGATCTCCTAATTACTACCATAATCATCCCAAACTAAACTACCATAACCTAGCCCTTAGCTCTAAATATGATTGAGCCATGACAGAGGGGAATTACCTTCCTATTCGCTTGGACCCCAAAGGGGTGATTAGTTATAAAGTTTAATGAAAAAAAACAAAGGGAAACCGCCACGGGACTTAAATCCAAAGGAACTTCAGGTGAAAGTTTACATAGATGGGGGTGGGGCACTATTTTATGCATAAGCAAAGAAATGAGCTTTATAAATAAGTATGTATAAAGGACATACCCATAATAATGGAGCATTATGTTAGGCTATATGAGAGTATTATATATATAGAAAAATAAAGGGGAACCATTGTATAATATATATATATAAATGACCTTACATATGATCAATGCCCTATTCACGTAATTAGAGGATAAATGACATATCATATAATTATTATTATATTTACTTTGATTATGGAAATAGGCGATGATAATGGAAAAATCCGTTACTTAAAATTACGGCCAATAATTAAAGAGACATCAATTAGTTTCCACTATTTGACTTTTATGAGAAAAGGGAGTATGTCTCCAAGATTTCTTTAAATGACCTAAAAGAAACGTGTAAGAAATTTTCACCACTAGTCGCGTTGGATACTTACTAACTAGAATCATGACTATAATTGGAGCGAGATGGCGTATACCTATAAATAATCAATTCTTTCCTTTATCACTTTGGGAAAGTGTATCTGGATCCCACACGTCTCGGTTGACTCCTCTCAAAAAAGGATTAAATTATGCTTTTTCAAAGGAGGGACCACCGTCTGTTTGAGGTAGCTATTAAAGAAAGTTATTGATTTTTCCTTAGCAAGCCCCTAGAGATCAGCTACGTCGCTGATCTCATGGGATCTTCCCTGCAAGAAATAAGAAAATCCGTTATGAGGGAATTAATTTTTCCTACATACCTGGGGCGTGATTTTTTGGGGAATTACTTCTTAAGGGGGAATGGAGCGACAGGATTGGGGGGCGTAGAAGTTTTCTTTTCTTGTGGACCATATTCATGCAACAGAGAGGGTGGCTGGTTGGTTGAAGGAGCATAGCTGAGATCGCAGGGTTACGAGGAAGAATCATATTCTTCTACAGTGGATTAATTTGCAGAAGAAATGGCTAAGAGGTGTGATTTTCCAAAGAGTACTATTTGCTGTGATTCACCAAAGGTATTTTTTGCTGTGTGTGTTGCGTTTTGGATCTGGTAGGTGCCATGTCACCTCTAGGTTTTCCATTACCTTAATAATCAATTTCTCTGACTTTGTTTTGCGTTTTTATCTCCATGGCTGACATTTGTGCTAAGCAAGGATGTGTTTAGCACTACCACAGATTCATAAGTTTTACCATATCTTATGTGTGGATTTTGTTTCCTTTGAATAAATTTGGAAATCGTAGCTCTATTTGACTGCATTGGACCTTGCCTTCAGACCTGGGAGGATTTAGATTGAATCGTTTTAATAAATCACCTAGTAACGGTGATATCGTAGACCCCATACCATAAGTAGCTCCCATGTGAATGCTGTGGAGGTGCAATATTTTCCCTTTGTTGCTAAATGAATGCCCAAAGTATGTCGAATGGCCACCTCTACGTATGGTGTTCTCTGTTGTCTATTTTTTTTACGGCTGGATCAAGCATGCGCCTTGGTCACTGGGTTGATTTGTTTTCGTGTGATAATATCTTCATTTGACTAGATTTCAATTTGCTAGTCTGATTATCTTATGTGCAATTAGCTCTGTAGCTTATTCGTATTGTGTTATTTTCCCTTAGGAATTGAATTCCTGAACCTTTTTGTGCATGTGGATCAGATTGCTCACTTTGATGAGTTCCAACGCTGGGTTTAAATATTTTCCAAAGAGGGGAGGTTTCTCCTGCCACCTTAGAAATTGTGATGCAGGAAATAGAGATGAACCAGTCTAGGTGTGAGTATTTTTGTTGTTTTATTCCTACTCCTTAACGTTAAATGGTTTCATGCCTTAACAAATAAACATGTAAGGAGTAATAGCAAATTGGCTGTTATCTGAGAGAGATCATATTAACATAGATAAGTATGACTTTATTCCCTGCATATTACCGGATGACGTTTAAATATCTCATGAATAACTCGGTAAAAGCAATGGCAGGGAAATTTGTATAAGGAACAATAAGTATGACTTTATTTTCCTGCATATGACCGATAACACATAGATATCTCATAAAAAAGTCTCGGTTTAAGCAATAGGTAATATCGTTGGATGTTCTGATTACATGTTTTGGGGATAAGTTGTAAAACGAATGACTCTTCTAATACAAGGAAAATCTGCATAAGTCCAGGTAAGCATTTGCTTTGGTATGTAGTTCTTAACATCCGTGTATAGGATCTGAGATACTTACATAAGTCAACATGGTAGATATTAGAAATGGCCACTTTGAATCCATCTGGGTTCATGGGAACCGGGTTCTGTTTTGAGTTAAACATGTAATTCATTTCATAAAATAGACTATTGCTTATCAATGGAGGAAATATAGAGCTTGCTTCACGACTACTAATGGGTCTGTGTTTAAGCCCTAGCTTGCTTTAAATATATTAAATAGAATGAAATGATGAAATGTTATAAAATATCTATAGCATGGCAATAGCCAGAACTGCTTCCTCGAGAGAGTTTTAGCATGAAGAAGGTAAGCAACAAGATTGTTTCCAGTTGTAACCTCTGATTTTGAATGAATAGCACGTGATGCGCTGGTTTGGTGGATGTAGCCCTGAGTTTGGGGTGAACCACGTACTTTGGTGTCCTCTTGGTTCTTTTTTCCTAATTGTTTATTGTTTTCATGTATTGTATTGTTCTGAGTATTTATAACAGATTAATTGTTTTAGAAATGATCACCTAAGGAAAACTAGTTCTCAATTTTCGCCCACACCATAATTTTGTTTTAAAAGTACTATGATGAGGTAATGCTTGCAAATCATGAATGATTGTAGAATGTTGAGAACCTCATGATAGGAATTTCATAACTCTGCATCATTGATGATAGACTTATTATGGTCTTGCTCCTGACATATTTCCGTGGTATGTTATCTTATGTGATCATGATGTATTGGATCTGTGTGTTCTTGATGAATTCTATCTAGTGCACTTCTATGTACTTAACTTATGTGCTAATGATGTTGTATAATATATCGACCGTTTCCACATGAGTAATCAAACCCAAGGTCCCTATTTTACATTTATAACATGTACTACATAGTCTAATGTGTGAAAAAGGTTAATGTCGTTGTTTAAGACCCCTCCCTGATTATTATTGGCTATGAAACATGGATCTTAGGAAGAATCGCAGGGCTAAATTTATTACCTTTAACATAGTTGTTTTCAAAATAGGTAGTTTCCTCCTATGACCAACACCCTTCAGATGATGTCTGCATTTTTCGATCCAATCATAATACTCATAAATCCTAAAAGGTAAGTGGCATCGAAGGCACAAGTTGACTGCTGATGAGGACAAAGGCAAAAGGCAAAAAAACAATAATAATAATTACAAGGTTTTGCTGATAATGGGGTCATCACATTGCAGAAAAGGGATTAACACCCTATGGAGACTGTTCCACCCAACCTTTTCCTGAAGTAGCAAAAATTACTTGCTTATGACCCACAAGCTTTTTCATGGAACCACTAGGACAAGGATATCTACCACACAACAGACTTTTGCAACTTAGCACTCAGTAGCAGGCTTAACTCAACAAATCACTTTAGCTATCCTCTCATCAAATTATTTGTATGCCTGAATTTTTAGTTTGCAGCAGTCACAAAGTTCATTCTCTCAGAAATCAGAATGAGTGGTGAGCCTCCTACTCAATTCGATGATTTATATAGGATTCCCTAGGTCTTTTGGCTAGTTTTGGAATTTAGTGAGCCACCAGCTCAGTTCCCCCTATAAGAGAACATGACCACTTTTTTAGGGATTATGCTCCTGCAACAGCTAGAAAGTGAATGCTAGTGATGCCACTTGTCAACCAACCTTCTATAGTGGCTTCTTTCTCCTAGTGGGTCAATGAACACTCATTTAACAATCTCCCCTGAATAGGTGTCTCTAATTAATTATTAAAATAGATAACTCTTCAATTACAGTCATCCTTGACCCATTTGGTCTTAAACTTTACAATAAAAATTAACATAATGCTTTTGCTGAAATAAATAATCAATATTTATTTTTCAGTTTTGGGTATGTTACAAACACCCCACGTTAAGCTCAACATATTCCTAGATGTTTCTTAAGTTATTCTGAGTTTTCTTGGAACAGAGCTGCATATGCCACTCAGATATCTCTCTCCAATTCCCAGGCCACTTGATCTGGGCTAAGGTGTTTCCATTGCACCTTTACCTATCCAATGGCATGATTCCGAAGAAAAATTTCCCTCATGTTGAGAATACAATCTAGTTCCACCAAAAAATATCCTTCTAATTCTACCTGAATCACATTCCACTCAAATACATGAGTAGCATCATCTATATACTTTTTCAAAATAGAAATGCAAAAAACATTGTGTATCCTAAGATTAGGTGGCAAAGCTAGTTGATAAGCCACTCGACCCACTGTTGCCAATATTTGGAATGGTCCACAATACCTAGGTGCTAATTTAGCATAACTCCCTAGTTTAAAGGAGCTCTTTCTTGGTTTCATCTTAACAAACACATGCTCACCTACTTGGAATTCCTTCGGAGTTCTTTTAAGTTTGGCATGACTCTTTTTCCTATCTTGAGAACTTTTCAAGTTTCCTTGTGCTTGTTTCATTGTTAGCTCCAATTCTTTTAACATGTCAGGTCAAAACATCAATCGGTCTACTAGATTACTCCATGTAATAGGAGTGTTACACTTTCTACCATATAATATTTCAAAAGGACTAAGCTTTGTTGAATCTTGATAATGGTTATTATAAGCAAATTCAACCAAGTGTAGATAGTCTTCCCACTTTTTGGGATAGTCTCTAACATACATTCGTAACATGTCTTCTAATACTTAATTGACTCTTTCTGTTTGTCCATCCATTTGCAGATGGTAAGCAGTACTGAAATTTAATTTAGTATTTAATCCTTTAAATTGAATGTTTTCCAAAAATTACCACTTAATTTAAAATCTATGTTAGAAATTTTTACCTTTGGAATTCCATGCAATCGAAAGATTTATTTCATAAAAATGTCAGCAGTATTAGTAGTGGTAGAACTTGTTTTAACACGGATAGAGTGTGCTGATTTACTTAATTTATCCACAACTACCATTATTGAATCATTCTATTTCTGGTTTTTAGGTAAACCAGTTACAAAGTTAAAACTCATGACTTCCCATTTCCAATTTGGAATTGGTAATCGCTGTAAAAGGCTTGTCGGGTGTTGATGTTCAACTTTAAATTCTAGTATATTCGCTATATGAAGTATGTTTTTAAATAGTATTAAAACTATGTTAGAAATTTTTACCTTTGGAATTCCATGCAATTGAAAGATTTATTTCATAAAAATGTCAGCAATATTAGCAGTGGTAGAACTTGTTTTAACACGAATAGAGTGTGCTGATTTACTTAATTTATCCACAACTACCATTATTGAATCATTCTATTTCTGGTTTTTAGGTAAACCAGTTACAAAGTTAAAACTCATGACTTCCCATTTCCAATTTGGAACTGGTAATGGCTGTAAAAGGCTTGTTGGGTGTTGATGTTCAGCTTTAAATTCTAGTATATTCGCTATATAAAGTATGTTTTTAAATAGTATTAAAACTTTTTCATTAAAAGTGTAATATGTAATTATATTTTCAGATATTCTGAGTTATCTTTTCCTTTAAATTCTGGTATTCTGGATCCCTCTTTATTCTTTCTTCCAATTTATCTTCCAAATTAGTTTTATAACTGCTAATGGAAACTACAAAACTTGTTACTGTATTTCTTCTTAGGGAATGAACCACTTTATTTTATTTTCCTTTAATATGTTTGATTTTGAAATCATATTCTCTAAGGAAAGATAGCCATCTAGCTTGCCCTGCATTTAGATTTTGCTGATCAGACATTAGCAGAAATCTTTTAACTATTAAGTGGTGGCACCACATTTTTAAACTGTGGATTATTGCATCCAACTCTAAACCATAAGTTGCATAGTTATTTTCATGAGTTTTTAATTTTCTTTATTCATATGCAATTGCATGAACTTCTTATGTCAGTACTCCACCCAAGCCTTCGTTGCATGCATCAATGCATATGACACACTATTTGTCTGGATATGCTATTTTTAGAATGGGTGCAGTAGTTAGTAAACCTTTTAGTTTATTAAAATTGTTTTGCATTTCTGATCCCAAACAAATTTCTTATCCTTTTTCTATAATGAAGTTATAGGATTTGCAATCTTTGAAAATCCTTCAATAATTTTTTTGTAATATCCTGTTATCCCCATAAAGGATCGTACATCAGTTACATCCTTAGGGACATGCCAATCAATGATAGATTTTATTTTATCTCGGTCTATTGATGTCCCTTCTTCAAATATGAAATGCCCTAAATATTGTATTTTATCTTTATAAAAATCACATTTGTTGAACTTAACATATAGCTGATGTTCTCTTAACACTTGCAGAATTATCTTTAGATGTTCATCATTTCTTCTTTTTTCTTAGAATAAATTAATATGTTGTCTATAATGATGGCTACAAATTTGTCTAAGTAGTTACTTAGGACACTATTAGATAAGCACATAAAGGTTGCTGGTGCATTTGTTAGCCCAAATGGCATAACCAAAAATTCATAGCGCCCGTATCTTGTCCAAAAAGATGTTTTAAATATGTCTTCATATTTAAATCTAACTTGGTGATACCCAGAACTTAAGTAGATCTTTGAGAATATCGTCGCTCCGCATATCTAATCGAATAGATCGTCAATGTGGGGCAGAGGATATCTATTCTTAATCATCATTTTATTAAGTTGGCGGTAGTCTATTGATAGACACAGGGTACCTACCATCTTTCTTTTTAACAAAAAGGATCGGTGCACCCTAGGGGAATACACTTGGTCTTACATAATGTTTTTCTATTAACTCTTGTAATTCTAATTTTAATTCATTCATCTCTAAGATGTTCATTCGATAGGGAGATTTCGAATTAGGTACCGCTCCGGGTACTAATTCTATTGTAAAGTTCATATCTCGTTTAGGTGGTAATCCTGGAATACATCCACGAAATCTTGCAGGATAAGAATATCCTCACACAATAGGATTTGAGCCCAAAATCTGATGACTTCTGACATAATGTCCATTTTTGTCGGATTGCAATGATGAAAATTAATGTACCTTTCTATTTGTTTTGTCGTCTTGCAACATCGTCATATTTTTGACTTCCCTCCTCATGGGTTTTTCAATGAGATTTATTGTCGGTTAAGAGACATTACTTATTTGCATTAGCAATGAAATGTAATAGAAATCTCATCGGATGTGTGACTAGGTGTGAAGGAATGTGCATCAAAACTTTGACGAGAACAAGCTATTTTTTCAAATTGTACACAGGCATATTTCCAACTGTAACTAGGTCCATATCCTCGGATATTGGACGACTGTGAAATTAAAAATATAAAAAATTTAAACATTCTAAGATGTTTTATTTAGAAACGATGGACAGTTTGCAGAAATTATTCATTCCTTGACGGATGGTTTAAGGAATTGTTTTATTCTTCGACGGCCAGTTTGGGGAGTTTTTTTTCTTTGAGAGATAGTTTGTGGGAATTTTTTTATTCTTTGACAAACCACTGTTTGAGAAAATTGTGATGTGTGGAACTTGATTTTTTAATATTGTCGATAGTATTCATTTACAAAATGTCAAATAGCAATAATCCTGATCCAAACGAAGAAAATCAACAATTGCTTACTAAACTAAGTGATGCAGGGAAACAAAGGGGTGATGAGAAATGTTGTTGTCCATGTAGTCAATGTGTTGAGATGCAAAAATACATTTTATTCCTCTTTCCTATACCATTTTCACCTTATTCCTATCTTATCCTTCCATAAAACCATTAATATTCACCACTTTCATAATAAATATTGGTTTATATTACCATTTCCCAAATCATTTATTTTTGAGTATTTTGAATGAATTTGTGGTTAATTATTGATAGAAATAACATATTTTCATTATACTTTAAAGTTATTTGAGTTTGGTGATGTTTACAGGTGTATTTTAAGACTTTAACAGGCTCAAAAGTGATCACCTAGCCTCATATTCGAAATTCATCCTCAAGATGTGGGCTAATTTCAAGGAAAAGATTTTGGACATGTGGAGAGAATATCTCATCTAGTATTTGTTGAGGATTTGAAGGGATGAGTTTTATATTTGTTGAGGAATTGAAGGGATGAGTTGTAAATTTGTTGAGGATTTTTAGGGATAAGTTGAGAGAATAGTTGATCTATAATTATGATCAGTTATCTTGAATTCATGTATAAATAGGAGGGCTCTCTCCCCATTTTGGTTATACATATCTCTAGTGGTTTAGAAGTAGAGAATAGTTTAGATTTAGTCATATAGTGGATTCTTTATTGTTATGTAATGGACATGGTCCTTAATGCACATTCTTTGATTCTCCCATGTTAATATAGATTTTCAGTAATTTATTTCTTATGAGTTGTTCATGTAGATTTTCAGTTATGTTTCTCTTATGAATTGTTAGTATAGATTTACTGTGAGCTCACAAGTTAATGTTGATTATTTTCAATCAGTTTATCTCATGCAATTTCTATCTTTCTTTATCAAGTTAATTTATGCAATTTCATATTTTCCACAATTAGATTTATTTCCATATAATTTCTTGTTTTCATAAATTAGATTCAATTTCAGTTGTAGAATAGGTTATCAATACTTTACCCCTACATATATTTTGTATGTAACTCACAAGTTTACGCTCTCTCTGGGTCAACGATTAAATCATTGGATATTTGTTATAACTTGTTTAATACTTGCACCAACATTTTGGCGTCATTGCCAGGAAGGTGCTAAAAGGGATAAGAATTTAGATAGATAGATAGATTACTTTTACATTACACAGCAAGGGGGAGGGGAAAACGGTAAGACGCAAGGACGACTTCACTAAGGAATTTCTTGGATTTTCGTGGTGTAACAGCTAGATGCATCCACTATAGTGGGGTGCCCCAAATCTTTGTTGTTTCTTTGCTTTTTCTGCAAGCGTGTTTACTTTTTTGCAAAGTATTTACTTTCCTTCAAGAGCGTTCTTTTATTTTCTGCAAATGCAAGTTTGTTTTTATGCAAGTTTTCTTTTACAGTTTTGTAGTGTAAAGTTTGGATGTTTTCATTTTTGGGCGCCTTTATTTCATACTAACTTTCTTATAAATTTGTGTCTGTTCATTCTCTATTTTGTATAGATTTTTTTGCACCTTTTTATTTATGTTTCTGCACTCATCTTGTGCTACTGTTTTTGTGTTTGTTGTGTCCTCATTTTTTTTTTTCTAGTATTTGATTTGATTAAGTAAAATGATTTTAGGATGAGCATAATCTTAGAGAAGCCCACTCATATCCTCACAAAATCCCGGATCCCCTCTTCTCAAGAAGGGGAGATCTTGATAGCAGCTAAAGATGTAATTACTCCTCCTGAAGCAAACAAGGAAGAATCGGCGTTTGAAGAATCATGCATATCAGATGAAGAACACATGTTCGAACTAGAGATTGAAGAGGATGAAGAAAGGATCTCAAGTGATCATCATGCAAACAAAAGTTGCATCGAACAAGTTCCAAGTAAGTACTACGTTAGATCGATTTTGTTTTCGCTTTTATTTTATTAATTCATATTTTCAACATTTAATTTTTTACATTATTGTATATTCTAGGTTTAGTTTCTCAAAATTAAAAGATAATTTTGGTTTACTTCTTTTAGATGTATGGTTCCGCTGGATATTTTAATTAGAATAGAGTAGGTAAGTTTTAGTTTATATTTCAAATTTAACATTAGCATGTAGGATACTTTAATTTGCTTCAATGTTTTTATTTGCTAAAATTTTTATTTATTATTCAGTTTTTTAATTTTATTAGGAATTAAAAATCAATTTTAAATAATAAAATATTGATGAAATTTTTGATCTTTTTTCCTTTTCATTTTTCTAGTTATACTATGAATAAAAAAATGTATTAGGAATTAAGTTTTCTAAAGCTATGAACAATGAGACAATAAAATAAATAAAATAATAAACAAATAAAATTAGTAAACAAAACACACACACACACACACACACACACACATACTAGTTTTTATTTTCTCTATAGTTCTTTTATGTTTCTTTTATTGTTCTAGTTTAAAAAAAATAAAAAATAAAAAATAAATCTAAATATAATAAAAGTTTTCCTAAACCTAGTTTGCATCTAGGAAATATACATATATATATACTTTAATTAATCTCTTTTCAATTAATTTTCTTGTTTTAGAAAAAATTTCATTTGATTTGTTTTGATAGGAGTTCAAAATTTTAATTTTTGCAAAAACTTAAAAAAAACCCTAGCTGTGTGTCCATGGATAATTTTTCGATCTGCTACTCTAAAACCTACAACTACAAAACATTAATAAATGTATAATAAAAATTTAAAACAAAACAAAAAAAATGTGCATAAACAAATAAACGTTAACATCATATATATATATATATATATATATATATATTAAAATAAAACTTTAAAAATAAAATAAAGCATAAAACCTAAAACCTAAAACCTGAAACGCGCAAAAAATACATTTGTAAATGCTTTCTATTTTCCGTCCTCCATGAACATCCTATAAACGATCCATCCTCCACCCTATCTTTTCATCTATGCAAAAACCTATCTTTTGACCTATCTTTTGATCAAAACCTGCTATGAAAGCTTGCCTTCGCTCCGCTGATATGTAACTGGGTGCATTGAATCAACCGGATTTAGGTACAACCAGCCTTGCTTATGAGTCTCGATCCAAAAATCGTCCCGTGCATAATAGAATATTTCACACCGATCTTCTCACCGTAATCTGCTCCAGAGATCCTTTTTCGTTCAATTTTATTAGTTATTAGTAGCCAGTTGTGTCTTTAGTTAATTGCCAGTGATGGGAGATGTGGCTATATTTGTGCACTGAGCATTTATTGTTTACACAATAGTGAGGCATTTCTGCCTTAATTTCTGGTATAGGTGTGGAGTTCAAAATCATAGTTGTGATGGTATCTTCATTGCTCGCAGTGTGTGAATTAAAATCAATATCTTTACAATTACACTGCCATAAAATTTTCTCTGAATGATATTTTATGGAGTACTGTTCATAATTGATTTGAATGCATTCCTTAATGCTAGTGAATGATTTGGTGAAGAAAATTGGCAAACACAACAAAATTCCTTGTTTCATTTCGATCTCAATTATTATTGGTCCATCAAACTTGATTCACAATTGCCCACGGTTAGAGCACGGTCGAACTTGTCGGGTGCTCACTAAAGAATCCTAGCACTGCAGAAAGGAGATAAGGTAGGTTCTACCATGGTCCTTGAATTACAAAGTTTCAACACTTATATATCCTTATGGTGGGGAGAATCATGTTACACAAAGGCTGATAATATATTTCAAATCAAGCGATTTCTTAGATTCTTTTCTTTTTGGGATGGAATTGAAGTAATAGAAACCACCAGGTTTACACTGGACATGGTTGGATGATGGGATGGACCCTATTGCTTCTTCTTGTACACTCAGGGAGAAGGGATATTGTGGAACCTTTTTATTTCTTTGCAAAGACTAAAGGGGCTCTAGAGACCATAGAGAGGGCGAGGACATCTCAATGATATCAAAATTTTGTGATTTATATCAATATATTGAATGTTGGATTCTGAAATAAAGATATATATATATAGTTTGACCTATTTCCGTATATAGTTGGATGAATAAAGTTATCCTAAGTTTTGATCAAAATGAGCCGGTTTTAGAGCCAACATTTTGACCCTCTCAGTGATAAGCTATTTCGATTTGTTTTTAGTATAAATATTTATCTTTTGATTTTTCACATTTTCAGTATTTATATTGAATATTTTGGTTGCTAATGATTGGGTGCTAAGGATAACTAAAGAATAGAGATTATGACATTTAAAACCTGGGTGCTAGTCATAGAAGGGATTTGATAATTTCTTCGAAATGAAAATATAGCATTAACCCGAAAATAATAGTCTCATATTTACTCACTAGAAATTATATATAGGCATATCAATTTAGGGAATAATAAACTCAAAATACATATTTACTTTAAACCTCATCTTTTGGCCTCTCAAATATGAAGATTCTTATGGAGTCAATCGACCTAGTCGTAGTAAGCGGATACCTTCCCCCAAATATTTTTCCTCAATTGATTTTAAGTCATGTTGGAGAGAATGAGTCCTTAAACCATAGTGTCATTTCTCGATTTCAACGTTGTGGTAGTGCTGGCATAATGGATGAAGATAAATGGAACAAGTTGGGAGATCCATGTGGTCGTGATATTCATATGGAAGTGAGCTTAGGTGGGCATGGTTTTGGAAGGAGTGCACATGGAATGCCAGTGCATACGAGTGGAGTCCTCTCTGGTGGAACTTTCACGTAAATTCCTTTTCCACAAGTTGGGTTAGCAAAGATTAGTGTTGACACTGATAAATGGCAATGTATCTAGATTTCAAAAGGGATTGATTCCTCCACCTCAAACACCTTCTCCTGCAATTCATAAAAATGACAACTGATATGAAGTAAAGTGAACTGATCGATCACCTTAGAGACAATGTATTCATGGTGTGCTAAGCTCTGAAAAACGATGGAATAACAAGATGGAAAAATGCAAAATGATGGAATAGCCTACCCATAGAAAATCAAAACAACCCATTCTAAATTTTGAAATCAAACAGATATTGAATGTCAGAAGCCCTAGTCATCAGCGTTAGTCGATTATTTAAATCAATATTTTTTTTTGCCTATTTTTTATTATTATCTTAGATCGAGAAACAACTCGAATCTAATTGAGTAATTTCCAAATTGTAGTGGCAATAGAGATTTTTCAGAAGTTATTTTGTTCTTGTTGAAGAGCAACAGCTAGAGGATTGGGAGTTAATAATGTGTTTTAGTCACATAAGTTACATCATTACGTAATGTTGGTTTCCAGCACAGATAATCTCTCTTCTGAAACTTATGTTGAACGTATCCATTTTATATCGAATACTATATCATCAACACTCTCTGTCAGCAACTGTGGGTTACATTCATGGTTTTTTAATCTTATACACTAAAATGGAAATAGAAATATGAAAATATAGATATACGAACTGCTGCAAGATTGATTTCTTGGAATTGCAAGCCCTGCAGTGCCAACCTATAAAGAAATTAACAATAGATGAATCTATATTTTAGTGTGGTAAACAATTCTAAAAGATACTGAGAACTCCTTCAAGATCAAATCCACAAACATCAAGAAAAAAAGAGTGCTTTCAGGTTCCAACTTTACCTGAATGCATCTTACATGCATAACTACCTCAAACCCTTGAGGTCTTGCAACATTCCATCTCAAATCATTGTATAGTTTCACAGAATGAGCAATAGCCAAAAAGGGATAATAGTAATAAAGCTGAAGAATAGACTCATTTAATAAAGGGAATATTCACAACATATCAAATTCCAAGTAAACAAAGAGAGGCTTGTATGGTATATAAATTGTCTGCTATCACCTATATTAATTAATGAATATCATCTATCTCATTGTTAAATAACTCTTATGTGATGTCTTTCTTTGATGTTGGTTTGTTTTTAATGCTGTTTTTTTTTGTTGTTTCACCAACAAGCACAATCATCACTTCACTGGGTTACATAATGTGTTGACTATATTCATGTACTTGGTAAGGTAAATGAGCATGCATACATGCAAGTTATGGGTTTCATTTAATAAATAAATGTAATATCCTAAATTTTGGACTTACCATTTATAGGCATGAGCCTATTGACCATGATGATTATATAGATGTTTTATTTTTATTTTGGGTCAAAGAGCCCACTGCATATGAACATGATGATTTGTTTTGTATATTGGGCGTAAGCCAATTGTTGATGATATATAGGTATTAATATGTTTTGTGTTGGGCATGGACCCCGAAGTACATGATTGATGAAATTTTTTGTGTTGGGCATGGACCCTGAAGCACATGATCGATGAGATGTTTTGTGTTGAGTAAGAGGCTCTGAAGCACATGAGTACTTACATATTTGTTGACCATAAAGATATGGAACACATGAAAATATAATTTGGAAATGTTGGGCATAAGCTCTGGATCATTCCATGTTGGTGTTGAGCATAAGCTCTGGAGCATCGAATCTTTGGTTATTGTATCCCTAGGTGTATTGTACAAGTACATCCTAGCATTTAGTGTTGAGCGAGAGCTTTGGAATTGCACTATGTTTGTAACTCCCTATTATAAGTGTTGAGTATGGGCTCTGGTAAGCACTAGGGGTTACTGAAAAGATTAAAATCACCTCCGAGTGAAAACGACTCGAGGAATAATATTGATCTCATCGTACTTATTTTTAAGTGATTAAATGAAATTTCAAATTTCTGTATTCTCATCAAGTACTGAAGAACTACCACGTTAAACGAGGAAAATCCAACATGGAAGGATGTTTAGAGTTTCCTAGCCCAATAAACCTGAGCCATATATCTACTTGACCTTCATAAAAGAAGTGTCATTATGTCTAAGGGATCATGACACATGATGCTCGAAGACAAGTGTTAACAAGTATTTTATAAAAATGTATTTTATACATGGTATGCATAAAGAAATAATTATGATTAATTATATAATTGAATAAAGAAAGAAGAGAAGCTCCACCAATCATTATTTATTATTAAAGGATTAATAAAATAGTGAAATATATATGAAAGACTAACTAGGAACTAGTTAAAAGTTCCTAGGTGAAGAATTGCAAAAATTACCCCTATAAATTAAAAAGGGTTAAATCAAGAAATCAAGGATTTCCTGATTTAACTGCCCCTTTGACTGAAATTTTTTCCTATAAAGACAAAAGCCAAGAAAAGGTTTCAGGGTTCTGATTTTTCATCTAGGACAATTATTATTTTGCCTGCTTTGCTCTCAAGTGTTTTCTTGGTGAACTTTTCCTGCAAGGAAAAGAGGATTGATTCAGAACTGATTACCAGTTACGAAACCCTACCTTACGAGCTCTAAGCTACTTGCATGTTGGATTCCATCTCGGGGGGATCTGTATTATAACTAGGAATGGTTCTAGGCCATGGTTGGGAGGGACATGGTAGTTTCCAAGTCATTTGGTCATCAAACAGAGGTAATACATGCATTAAATTGTTAATTCTAGTTATTTAAGTGTGTAGGTGCAGCCATTGACAAAGCTTCAATTTCAGGTATGAAACCCTTGAAGGCCTATTCTATTTCTTTCCAACGTTTCATTAGTGTTTATGTTAAGTAATGGCTGCAATGAAATTTCTAACCCTAATGGTTCTGTTTTATGGTTATCAATCTGCTAGGGTTGAATATGCAATTTACTAATCATAGGCTAGAGAAATCTTATTATATGTTGTACATTACTAGGGTTTGTACTTTGAGTGGAATTCTGTAATTATCTCCATGTTTAATTTATGTGTACCATACCTAGTTTTTGTTACCAGTTAGTCTATTCTATAGGTGGCATTACTGTGTTGACATATTTCATTTGTTAGTGGAGGGTTGTTTTTAATTCAAGATTAGTTTAGAAGTACAGGTTACATATATATATATATATATATATCAGTATTCAAATAGTTTTATAATTTATGTACTATTCGATTTATTATAAGCTAAAGAATAGAACCTAAATATTTTAAACTAAATCTATTAGGAACATAATTCATATAATAAACAAGCTAACAAATTATTAAATAACTTCTAATTTTTGCTCTATATAATCATGTAAAAACAAATTAAATATCATAACATTCCATTTTAATAAACATACTCAAAATTAACCAAAGAGAGAAGGCATCGTGACCGTCCATGTGGTCCATTATCAAAACTATGTATTATTATATACAATCTACAATCCAAATCGTATCCATTTCCATAACTCAAATGTTTAATTCACAGTCCTATTATTAAAGCCATCCATTATAAAAATCTAAAGGGTGTTAAAGGTCCCATTTAAAATCTACACATAACCAAACATATCATGTTAAACATTTAAACAATTAAAACCCATTTTGTCATCAAGAGGTCGCGACATCAAATCCTGTAGATGTATAAAACAAAGATAGTAAAATTAATAAGACCACAAGCATTTCATACTCAAGCAGTAAGCAATCACATAACCATACAGTCCATGCTATATATCTAGTATGTGTAGGCTACGCTTTCAATCTATGCCACAATCCTTTAATCCAAACAATGCATACACTAACAACCATGGTCATAAAGACCCTAGTTACGGCCTCAGCCAAATTCCAATAAACACACAGTCATGCTATTTTAATCCAGATCGATATCATGGGTTTTCATAACCCTACCTGTTACAGCCCAATTCTTTCCAAGTAAACACCTTACAAATAAAATGCCACCTAAAATTTATCGTAGTCGTTGGGAGAGGTACATGCCATTCCTGGCATGGTTTGCACCCATGTTGAGCCAATACAAAACTAAGGATGCAATACTATATTAAAAACACATACCCATTTCTATGCTAACACAGAACACGTGGTAGCAAGTCAATGGGCTATGGCACCATTGTTACAATGGTGTAGCCCATGGCATAATGCCTAAGCTCTAGAAGCTCCCTACTCAAAATACAAACCAAACAAACAAAGTGATGTGCATACAGCCATAACCCAAAACAATAATTTATACACAGAGTAAATTTGAACAGGCTTTAAGGCCATGATCGATCCCATTAGAGTGCACATAAAAAGAAACATTTAAATAACTATACAAAACCCAAGTTTACAGAGTATTTAAACACTAAATGAAATCATAGGTATTTCATTACAAATCATTACATTCTTCATATTAAAAGCCAATGTGCATTATAATTACACAGTGAGGCACAAATCCCCTTTACAAATAGTCAAAGTACTAAAACATTAATGGCAAGCTATGAGATATGGAACCATTACAAGTAATGGTGTAGCCACGGCCCATACAATTTCCTAACCTCTCTTCGAGAGACCATTTAAAACTAGAGCAAGCTATATCCTAAAACTCTGAAGACATAGTATAAAAGTGCCATAGGAAACCCCAACCCAGTAAATATTTTCAACTTGGGAATGCCTAGAAGGAGAGGAGCATGACCATGCCATGAAGGAACCAAACGAAGCAATGCATTTTACATAGAGCCGATTGATCTTACCTATGAATAGATGGGGTTGTCTCCATTCTCCAAGCACGTAGAGGCCACACTACACTACAATGCCGATATCATATTGTCCAAACATCGAATCTCAAGTCCTTTACCAAGGGTTTTCACCAACCCCAATGGCATTAATGGCACCAACTGGTGACCAATAATGCCACCATAAACGCCAACCGTAAGATTTTGGATCAACCTTAAATCAACAATGTCCTATGTTAAACCCTCTATACTATTGTTTCACCACCCTTTAAAAGTCAGTGCAGGCTCAATACTAATGACAGGGTATGTATACCATAGTCCCAACCTTATGGTATGCACATCCCTTAACACTATCATATAGTGTTACAATGTTTTCCCTTAACACTATCATATAACATTATAATGTGTTCCCTTAGCATGAAGCTTATTGCATTATCACTTGACCTTTATGTTAGCTCATATAGGTAGTGTATGGGATTAAGTCGTAAGTCTAGGTTGTAGCATTTAGGAATCATGTCGAACATAGTATTCCATGATGCCCTCGCTAGGAAGAACAAGCATAAGTTTACAAGCACGTAACCAAGTAAACCTGCAAAATAGAAACAAGAGACGAGTAAGTAACTAAACAAGAGATGGACAATAATAATTGAAGGATAGTAAGATAATTCATAGCATCCAGTAATTTAATGAATAAATATAATTAGCAAACATAGAGCGTACCTAAGTCGTAAAATGGAACAGTAACAAAAGTACAAGGTGGAACAGGAAGTTTAACTAAGAAATGAATTGTGTTAAGTAACCAATAATCTCGATGTCACAAGAGTAACCTGTGAATCAATGAATAAGGTGCCTTAGTTCGAATTAACTAAGTAATCCTGCATAACAAAAAGTAACCTTACCTAACATCGTCATATGAGAATGAGTCCCGCCACTCCATCACTTTGTTCCCATCAATAAAGTTAAGTTAGTTTTTATTAAATAAACAAAGTATACATGTGCAGGAGCAAAACAATGATATATATAACTCATTAATTCGTCAACAGTAATAACTAAGATATATCGACAATTTAAAGAACAAAATTAAGACATAAGAAGTAAACAAACTAATAGTCATAGAATGGATAAGAGATTTACAAGACAATGGGAAGAATTCGAAGAGGTTGAAAGTTTAAGGAGCATCTATGTTTCCACATAAGTAGTAATGATCCCTTATGGGTAGTTTTAACTAGCCTATTAATTTTTTTTTTCAATTTTTTGGGACATTACAAGTGGTATCAGAGCCCATTTTTCAATACTGAGAGACTTATGGGTGCACTAGGATATCACGTAGAGAAAATAAAGTATGATAAGTAAATTTTGTTACTAACATAAATTTTTGCTACTATTAAAATTTTTTGTGTTAAAGGAAAATTTTTACAGTGTTGTTCAGTTTATGAACACTAAGGAAGAAAACAGTCAGCAGGAATAAATGACCACCCCCACTCCAAAAGTGAACTTGGTGGTCAAGCTAAACTCTGATGTGCTAAAAAATTTGCACAGTCTTCAAGCTGAACTGAAGAATTTCAAAAAGGACAGTCTAAATGAAAGAAAGGAACAACAAGCTATAAATGAAGCATTATTACATAACATGATGGAAGGGAGCCCACAAGGTAAACCTACCCAGTCCACCAATAGATCCAAAAGAGAACCGTACCATGAGCATGCCAATAGCCCAAGAGAAGCGGAAAAATAAGGTACACCTGAAGCAACTAAAGGAGATCATCATAGTCTTGCTAGTGATGACTCACTTTCTCCACGGAGAAAGAGGCAAAGAAGTGATGAAAGTCTTTAGGGAGGATTTCAAAAAATAAGAGCCCTGACCTATGAAGGTGAAGTAAATATAGGAGAATAGGCTGAAGAATGGTTGTTGGAAATGAGTAAGTATTTCCAGGTTCATAACTATTCCAGTGTCATGCAGGCTAGGATTTCCATTTACAACCTGAATGGTAAAGCAGCACAATGGTGGCGAGATTTAAAACACACCAAGAAAGATGAGCTACAAGAAATAAGCTTGGAAAATTTTTGAAAGATTTTCCAAGAAAAATACATGTTGGAAAGGTTCTGTGACCACAAGGTAAAAGAGTTCCATGAACTACGCATGGGGTCCATGACTATGGATGCATTTATAAACAAGTTTCTAGATCTGTTGCATTATGTACCATATATCAAAGAAGAAAAGGTGAAGATCTAACAGTTCCTAGGATGTCTTCCTCCTAGTTTTTGGGACATGACTGAATTCAACATGCCAAAGACTTTGGATACTACACTACACAAGGCCTGACTCTGCTATAAGCATGGGTAGTTATGACAAGAAAACCAGAACCGAAATAGAGAAAAGTATAGAAAATTTTCTGATAACTGCAAGCCTCGGTCAAACCCCCAGCCTTATAGAAATAAAAATAACATCTTTCCAGTGAACAAGAACTTCAACAAAACTAGTATGAAGCCTTATGTACCAGGTCCTAATGGTAATAAGAAAGTGGCAAGTGGATCCAATGCCACCCCCTTAGCGATCAAGTGCTGGAAGTGTAATGGGCCGCATTATGCCCGAGATTGTAAGACCAAGAATAATGGAGTCTTGCATAATCTTCAAGAAGAACCTACCATTGAGGATATAAAGGGAACCCCATGAATCTACGTAGCATTAGATGGACGATAGGTGGACCATCAAGCTACAATGGTCGAGATCGAAGGTAAGATATTGAACACCTCTATTTCAATACTTATCGATCCTATTTCTTGTCGGAGCTATGTTGCATCTAAGATTGTTGAGTTATGCAAGTTAGGAAAAGTAAAGCATGATAAACTGTGGCTGGTACAGTTAGCCACCGATACGAAATGAAAGGTTTCAGAGATTGCTAAAGAATGTGAAGTAAACCTGAATGGTTTCCTTACTAAGGTAAGACTGAACATCCTACCTTTAGGATCGTATGATATTCTTATCAGCATGGACTGGTTGGAAGAGCACCATGTCATGCTCGATTGTCTACAAAAGTCTATCTTGTGTACTAATGGCCAAGGGAACCAAGTGAAGGTTCAAGGCATCCCAAAGAAATTTTCTGTAAGACAAATTTCTTCCTTACAAGCAAAGAAGTGTGTTAGGAAGGGCTGCAAGTTATTTTCGGTGAACATCCGAGACATAGAGTCTGATAGAGAACAATGCATATAATACTTCCTGTACTTGAAAATTTCAAGGACGTGTTTCCCAAGGAAATCCATGGATTACTTCTGAAACAAGTCCTAGAATTTTCCATCAAACTGATCCTAGGATCAGCTCTAGCTTCCAAAGCCCCTTACCCAATGAGTGCACTGGAATTGGTGGAACTCAAACTGCAGTTGCAGAAATTAATAGAAAAGGGGTATATTTGACCAAGTGTGTCCCCTTGGGGAGCACCGATTTTGTTCATCAAGAAGAAGGACGATACAATGCATATGTGCATTGATTACCGCTAGTTGAACAAAATGACTATAAAGAATCATTACCCACTCCCTAGGATCGATTATTTGTTCGACCAGGTGGAAGGAGACAAAGTATTTTCAAAGATTGACTTATGATTCGGGTACCATCAAGTATGGATCTGAGACGAAGATATCCCCAAGACTGCCTTTCGTACAAGGCACGGGCACTACAAGTTTGTAGTGATGTCGTTTGGGTTGACGAATGAACTTGCAAACTTTATGTGTATGATGAATAGCATATTTAGTGAATATATGGATAAGTTTGTACTAGTTTTTATTGACAACATTCTGGTTTATTCTAAAAATAAAGAGGAACACAAAGAACATCTTCACATAATATTTCGAGTGTTGAGAGAACACCAGCTCTACGCTAAGTTTAGTAAATGTGATTTTTACCAACCACAAATACAGTACCTAGGGTCACATCATATCCAAGGCAGGAATAGTTGTGGACCTAGAAAAGATTCGAGCCATAAAGGATTGGGCTACCCCGATTAGTGTCACTAACATTAGGTCCTTTTTGGGTTTAGTCAGGTATTATCGAAAGTTCATTGAGAACTTCTCAAAAATTGATTGCCCCATGACGGCTTTGCAGAAGAAAGCAAAGAAGTACTTATGGGCTAACAAGTGTGAAGAAATCTTTCAAAATATTAAACAACTTTTGATGACTGCACCCATGTTGCGGATTGCGGATCCTGATGGAGATTTTGTTATATGCACGAATGCAAGCAAGGAAGGACTTGGAGGAGTCCTCTTGAAAAATGATCATGCGATCTTTTAAGAATCAAAAAAATTAAAAGAGCATGAGCAGAATTATCCCACACACGATCTTCATCTAGCGGTCATTATCCATGCTTTGAAGATGTGGAGGCACTACCTCATGGGAAGGAAGTTCCTTCTAAAGACTAACAATATGAGTAAAGTATTTATTCTATCAAACCAATATGAATGCAAGGAAAGCCATATTGTTGGCTTTCCTGAGTGAGTATCACATTGAACTAAATCACATTAAGGGTAAAGATAACAAATTTGCTGATGCTTTGAGTCGACGGACTCATATGATATATGAGGTGACCCTGAGTCAAACTGATGTAGATTTGCATGAGAAGATTAGAACGACCAACAAGGTTGACCCCTTCTATGTGGAAATCCTCAAGAAGTTCTAGGAGGACTATTTGTTTCAAAAACAGAAGGAATACAAGGTGGATGAATCCGGACTACTATGGTCCAAGGATAGATTGTATGTTCCAGATGGAGGGGACATTCGGTTCAACATCCTCACATAATTTCATAGGGCACCCGAGATATCAAAAGATGATATCTTCACTCAAGAGACACTTTTTTGGCCAAAGTTAAAGGCCGACATTGCAATGTTTATTGCAAAATGTCAGGAATTCTAGCTAGTTAAAGCTGAGCACCAACATCCTTCAGGATTGCTACAACCATTTCCCATTCCAAAATGGAAGTGGCAGGTTATCAGTATGGATTTTATTACTGGCTTACCGAAAATCAAGAAGCAAAATGATTCCATCTTCATAGTCATTGACAAGCTATAAAAGGAAGCACACTTCATCCCCATGTAATCAACCTACAACGCCGTTAACATTGTTGATTTCTTCCTGAAAGAGATATTTAGATTGCATGGGATACCCAATGTGATTATCTCATATTAAGATGTTAAGTTTACACGAGAATTTTGGAAATCTTTATTCTATGGATTAGAGACACAGCTGAACTTTAGCACTGCTTATCACCCACAGATAGATGGGTAGACTGAAAGAGTAAACCAAATTGTTGAAGACATGCTTTGAATGTATGTCATGAACAACCCCACCAAGTGGGAGAATTATCTGCACCTTGCAAGGTTTGCATATAACAACGGGTATCAGGCCTCCGCCAAGATGAGTCCTTTTGAGGTACTCTATGGACGGAAGTGTAGGACACTAGTTACTTGGGACAGTTCGATGCATCGACTCATGTTAGGGTCTAAGCTGTTATTGGACATGGGACAGTCAGTTACCAAGGTCCAGTGAAATCTTAAAAAGGCACAAGACCATCAGAAAAGTTATGCGGATAAGAAAAGAATAGATAAATACTATCAAGTAGGTGAGCATGTCTACTTGAAAGTGAAAGAAAAATGGAGCTCTTTGAGCTTGGGTATGTGTGGTAAGTTAGCACCTAGGTTTTTTGGGCCTTTTGAAATTTTGGCCAAGAAAGGACCAGTGGCTTATGAACTAGCATTACCTGCGCACGTAAGAGTTCATAATGTTTTCCATGCATATTTATTAAATAAATATGTTTATGACACTAAACATATCATTTATTAGTCATTATTACAGGTTGAACCTGAGGGGGAATTTTCCCCTAAGCCTTTGCATATATTGGACAAGAGAGAAGTGGAACTTCGGAAGCGCACTGTAGTCCAATTGAAAGTGCAGGGGAAGTACTTTGAGGTAGATGAGGTTACTTGATATAATGAGGCCACCATGAGAAAGTATTACCCCATCTTGTTTCATGATATCATTCAGAGTCCCTAGAACACCAAAGACGATGGTGTACTAAGCGGGAAGGGATGTAATATCCCAAATGTTGGAACTACCATTTATATGCATGAGCCTATTGACCATGATGATTATATTGATGTTTTATTTTTATATTGGGTCAAAGAGCCCAGTGCATATGAACATGATTATTTGTTTTGTATATTGGGCATAAGACAATTGTTGATGATATATAGGTATATATATCTTTTGTGTTGGGTGTGGACCCTAAAGAACATGATTGATGAAATGTTTTGTGTTGGGCGTGGACCTTGATGCACCTAATCGATGATATGTTTTGTGTTGAGAAAGAGGCTCTGGAGCATATGATTGCTTACATTTGTGTTGAGCATAAATCTCTACAGCACATGAAAATATAATTTGGAAATGTTGGGCATAAGCTCTGGAGCATCGGAACTTTGGCCATTGTATCCCTACGTGTATTGTAAAAGTACATCATATCATTTAGTGTTGAGTGAGAGCTCTGGAATTGCAATATGTTTGTAACTCCTTGTTATAAGCGTTGAGTATGGGCTCTGGTAAGAACTAGGGGTTACTAAAAAGATTAAAATCACCTCCGAGTGAAAACGACTCGAGGAATAATATTGATCTCATCATGCTTATTTTTAAGTGATTAAATGAAATTTCAAATTTTTGTATTCTCATCAAGTATTGAAGAACTACCATGTTAAACAAGGGAAATCCAACATCCAAGGATGTTTAGAGTTTCCTAGCCTAGTAGACCTGAGCCATCTATCTACTTGAACTTCATAAAAGAAGTGTCGTTAAGTTTAAGGGATCATGACACATGATGCCCGAAGACAAGTGTTAACAAGTATTTTAATACTATGTATAAAGAATTAATTATTATTACTTATATAATTGAATAAAGAAATAAGAGAAGCTCCACCAAGTATTGTTTATTATTAAAGTATTAATAAAATAGTGAAATATCTATGAATGACTAACTAGGAACTAGTTAAAAGTTCCTAGGTTAAGAATTGAAAAATTAGCCTAGTAAATTAGAAAGGGTTAAATCAAGAAATCATCGATTTCTTGATCTAACTGCCCCTTGACTGAAAAGTATTCCTATAAAGACTCAAGCCAAGCAAAGGCTTGGGGTTCTAATTTTTCATCTAGGAGAATTATTATTCTTCCTATTTTTCTGTCAAGTGTTTTCTTGGAGAACTTTTCCTGCAAGGAATAGAGGATTGATTCAGAACTAATTACCAGTTAGGAAGCCCTACCTTAGGAGCTCTAAGCTACTTTGATGTTGGATTCCAGCTCGGGGGGATCTGAATTAGAACCAACAATAGTTTCAGGTCATGGTTAGGAGGAACGTGGTAGTTCCCAAGTTATTTGGTCATCAAACAGAGGTCATATGTGCATTGGATTGTTAATGCTAGTTGATTAAGTGTGCAGGTGCAGCCATTGACAAAGCTTTGATTTTGGGTATGAAACCCTTGAAGTCCTATTCTATTTCTTCCCAAATTTTCATTGTTGTTTATGTTAAGTAATGGCTGCAATGAAATTTCTAACCCTAATTGTTTTGTTTTATGGTTATCAATCTGCTAGGGTTGAATATCTAATTTACTAATCATAGGTTGGAGAAATCTTATTATATGTTGTACATTACTAGGGTTTGTACTTTGAGTAGAATTCTGTAATTATCTCCATGTTTAATTATGTGTACCATACCTAGTTTTTGATACCAGTTACTCTATTCTATAGGTGGCATTACTCTGCTGACATATTTCATTTGTCACCAGAGGGTTGTTTTTAATTCAAGATTAGTTCAGAAGTACAAGTTAAATGCATATATATATATATATATATAGAGAGAGAGAGAGAGAGAGAGAGAGAGAGAGAGAGAGTTACATTTATGTATTATTTGATTTATTATAAACTAAAGAACATAACCTAAATATTAAACTAAATCTACTAGGAACAGAATTCATATAATAATCAAGCTAACAAATTATTAAATACCTTCTAAGGTCTTCCCTACATAATCATATAAAAACAAATTAAATATCATAACATTCCATTTTAATAAACATAATCAAAATTAACAAAATAGAGAAGGTATCATGACCATCCATGTGGTCCATTATTAGAACTCTGTATTATTATATAAAATCTACAATCCAAATCATATCTATTTCCATAAATCAAATGTTCAATTCACATTCCTATTATTATAGTCATCCATTATAAAAATGTAAAGGGTGTTAAAGGTACCACTTAAAATCTACACATAACCAAACATATCATGTTAAACATTTAAACAATTAAAACCAATTTTTTCATCAAGAGGTCACGACATCGAATCCTGTAGATGTCTAAACCCAAGACAATAACATTAATAAGACCGTTAGCATTTCATACTCAAGCAGTAAGCAATCGCATAACCATATAGTCCATGCTATATATATAGTATGTGCAGGCTATGCTTTCAAGCTACACCACAATACATTAATCCAAACAATGCATACACTAACAACGATGGTCGTAAAGGCCCTAGTTACGGCCTCAGCCAAATTCCAATCTAAGCAAACAATCACGCTATTTTAAACCAAATCGATATCGTGGGTTATCATAACCCTAGTTGTTACAGCCCGATTCTTTCCAAGTAAATAATTTACAAATAAAATGCAAATTAAAAGCTATCGTAGTTGTTGGGAGAGGCACATGCCACTCGTGGAATGGCCTACACCCACATTGAGCCAATACAAAACTAAGCATGCAATACTTTGTTAAAAATACAAACCGATTTATACACTAAGGCAGAGCACGTGGTGGAAAGCCAATGGGCTATGGAACCATTGTTATAATGGTGTAACCAATGGCATAACGCCCGAGATTTAGAAGCTTTCTACTCAAAATACAAACCAAACAAATAGAGTGGTGTGCATACGGCCATAACCCAAAATAATAATTTATACATAGAGTAAATTTCCAGAGTCTTTAAGGCCATAATCGATCCCATTAGAGTCCACATAAAATGAAGCATTTAAATAACCATACAAAACCCAAGTTTACACAGTATTTAAATGCTGAATGAAATTGTAGGTATTTCATACCAAATCATTAGAATATTCATATTAAAAACCAATGCACAGTATAATTACACAGTGAGGCACAAATCCCCTTTACATGTATCCAAAGTACTAAAATGTTAATGGAAAGCTGTGAGCTATGGCACCATTACAAGTAATGGTGCATCCAGGGCCCACACAATTGCCAAACCTCTCATCGAGAGACCATTTAAAACAAGAGAAAGCTATATCCTAAAACCCCAAAGACAAAGTATACAAGTTCCAAGAGAAACCCCAACCCAGTAAATATTTCCAACTCAGGAATGCCCAGAACAAGAGGAGCCAAGTGATTCTTGTTAGCAGGCTTAGAATGGCCGTAAAGGAGAAATTCCAACTCGACAGCATATCCTTGTGAAAACCCCAGAGCTCCTTTGCATTCACCTACAGACAAACCAACAATGGCATGAGGAGCATGATCATGCCATGAAGGAACCAAACGAAGCAATGCATTTTATGCAAAGCCAATTGAGCTTACTTGCCAATCGATGGGGTCATCTTCATTCTCCAAGCGCCCAGAGGCCACACTACACCATAATGCCAAAACCATATTGGCCAAACAACGAATGTCAATTCCTTTTCCAATGGTTTTCACCAACCCCAATGACATTAATGGAACCAACTGGTGGCCATTAACGCCACCATAAACCCCAACCATGAGATTTTGGATCAATGTTAAATCAACCATGTCCTATGTTAGACCCTATATACTATGGTTTTTCCACCCTTGAAAAGTCAGTGCAGGCTCAGTACTAATGACATGGTATGTATACCATAGTCCCAACCATATGGTATGCACATCCCTTAACACTTTCATATAGTGTTACAATGTTTTCCCTTAACACTATCATAAAATGTTTTAATGTGTTACCTTAGCATAAAGCTTATAGCATTATCAGTTGCCCTTTATGGTAGCTCATATAGGTAGTGTATGCACTTAAGTCATAATTCTAGTTTGTAGCATTTATGAATCATGCCCAACGTAGTATGCCATGATGCCCTCGCTAGGAAGAACAAGCATAAGTTTACAAGCATGTAACCAAGTAAACCTACAAAATAGAAACAAGAGATGAGTAAGTAACTAAACAAGAGATAGACAATAATATTGCAAGGATAGTAAGATAATTCATAGCATCCAGTAATTTAACGAATAAGGATAATTAGCAAACATAGAATGTACATGAGTCGTAAAATGGAACAGTAACAAAAGAACAAGGTGGAACGGGAAGTTTAACTAAGAACTGAATTGTGTCAAGTAAGCAATAATCCCGATGTCGCAAGAGTAACCTGTGAATCAATGAATAAGGTGCCTTAGTTTGAATGAACTAAGTAAGCCTGCATAACGAAAAGTAACCTTACCCCTCAGATCATCATGGGAGAACGAGTCCCGCCACAGCATCACTTTGTTCCCATCAATAAAGTTAAGTTAGTTTTTATTAAATAAACAAAGTATACATGTGCAGAAGCAAAACAATGATCTATATAACTCATTAATTCACTGACAATAATAACTAAGAAATATCAATAGTTTAAATAATAGAATTAAGACATGAGAAGTAAACGAACTAATAGTCGTAAAATGGATAAGAGACTTACAAGACAGTGGGGACATTACAATAACTCATGCCTTATATGGCATAACATTAGGTTTAGTAAAAGTAGATTTTATATTTTGTAGTTAATAAATATTATTAGTTTTGAAACAATCATAATATAATAAAATTAAAAGTAAGACATAAACAAAGTTTTTTTTTTGTTGGCAAAGTGGTGGAACCCCCTTGACTAGCAGGGTTTCCATTGGCTGAGTGGCCATGAACCAAGGGCATCTAAGCCGTCAAAATCACCCGGGGATCACACCCATCCTGGACCGCACCAACCCTTAACATGATTGAATTTTTGGTATCCGACGGGATTAGAACCGGTGACCTTCTAGCTTAGGGGGCGTCTTAACCATACCCCGCCACCAACTGTTCTAAATCTCGCGGATAAGACATAAACAAAGTTAAAATAGATAAAATAGATAATAAATAGAAAAACAATAAAAAATAAAAAGACAACAATAACAAAAACAATATATATATATATATATATATATATATATATATAAAATAAAAACATAAAATAATTAAAAGTTAAAAAACTACTTAAAAAAATAATAAAATTTCATTAGTTTACTAATATATATATAATAAATAAAAACAAGATATATTTGGTTTTCTTATTATTTTAAACAACACAAAAATTTACTATATATATACTAATTAACATTGAGTTAATAAACAAAATTAAATAATAAATAAAAAAAGAAATACTAAACAAACATAAAACAAAAGCAAAAAGACTTTGTTCTATTTTATTTTATTTGTTTCATTATAAAAAAAAAACTATTAAGCAATTTATAAAATTTAACATAATAAAAATTTATATTTATATATATAACAAAACTTATCAAAATTAAAAAAAAAAAAAAATTTAATACATCCCTATCCCACTATTTGTGTGGGATTAGCATAATTTGTTTTTATTCTTATAGATAATTACTATGTATATATATATAAATAATTAAAATACACAAAAACAATTAAAATACACAAAAACAGTTAAAAATAAATTTTTTTAGGTTGAACATAAAATAACGTTACAAATTTAGTATGCGTCTTTGAAATCGAACGGAGCTACTTTGAAACTAAGCCTTCTTCTTATTTTTTATTTCTGCACAGTGGGACTTGGTGCATCTTCTGTTTGGGGGAGGTGCGTGGTTATTTGAAGCTGCTAAACTCACAATATAAAATCACTTGTTTGCGCACTCCTCTCTATTCAAATCATTAAGATAGCCTGCTTTTAGAGGGGTCGACCACTGAAAGGGTCAACCCTCTCGCTCTCTATTGCTCAATCGTTATATAAGGACGCATTCATCTTTGTAAAAGGAAAGTGTAAAAACTCTGATTTTTGTTCCAATTTTATTAAACACATAAAAATTTGTTCTTGTAATAAATAAATCAAATTTAAAAAATATATAAACAAAAACACTTAAAAAATAAAAAAAAATTAAAATTAAAAACTAAAAACATATGAATAAATAAAAAGTATTAGGTAATAAATAAAATCATAAAAAATTTAAATTTTAATCTTCTAAAAATTTTATGATTATTGTGCTAACTTGTTTTCGTGAGTCACTCAAGAACATGTTTCGACAAGAAGGGTTGTTACTTTTAGGAATAAGAGCATTTTATTTATTCTCTTTAACTTTTTGTTAAGCACATATTTTCCTGTATTTTCAATGCTCTCACAAGTTTTTTGCAAGGAAATTCTAACCTTTTGCAGATTTAAAGACGAACGAATGGCATGCAGAAGTAATTTCCAGAATCACAGAAAGTTTTCAAGAAAATTTTCCATTGAAAGCTTGAAAAAGTTGATTTTTCCCTTGTGTATGTCATGACATTTGCTGCTACAAAGAAGCCTTTCAAAAAACCACGTATGCCATGCCATGATTACTTACCCTTTTTCCTTCCAATATTATTCGTCATCCATGTTAGAGTCTGCTTTTTCACTTTCTTATACATCATAACTTCTCGTATTTCCACCTTTCTGAGTCACACACAATTTTTCCATTTTCAGTTTATCTTTTTCCTTATGAATAAAACCATTCAACTTCCTTTCCATGAATACATTGCTTTGTTATACCTGTCATAAAAACTGTTTTACCCTCATATCTTTTCAGCTATAGTCCTACCACTTATTATGTACAACTCGTGTTGACTAATGTGGGATTCCTTAAGGCCCACCTTTCAACAAGTATTGACACATCGATCTCAGCACCTTATATGGGATAGAGACTAGAGTTTATTTTTAGTACCTTGAGGCTTGCATGCCTTAGTGGAAAGTTCTCACAACAGGATTTGAACCCAAAATCTGACGTCATTATTCGACGTCATCTAACATTTCGCACAGATGTGTTAGACATCAATCACTGAAAAGAATGCCGATCAAATAATATTTATAGCACCATTGAATATCCGACACAAAGGCGTCGGATATCCAATCCCTAGAGTGTCACATATCCGACCCTTAAGTGCTGGATCTCTGATGGTTGGATGTTAGATATCCGACATTAGGGTGTCGTATAACTGACGGTTTGTAAACCCAATAGGGTTGGATATCCGACCCATGTGTGTCGGAGATCTGACGGGATGTATAGGTTTTAAAAAAAAAAATGTTTCGTTTACATGATTTTAAATTTATGGTCTCATATTTTCAACGGTAACTATGTTCAAGGTGTTGAATATCCAATGCATTCCCATTATAAATACAAATTGTTTTAAACATTTCGACATGTTTGTTGTAGAAGCGGCAGATTGTTTGTGAAAATTATTTGATCCTTGACGGACATTTTCAGGAATTGTTTTATTCTTCAACGGGAGGTTGTGGGAAATTTGTTTTTTTCATCGATAGACATTTTGCCGGGAATTTTTTATTCTTCGACTTCTCTCCGTTTGAAAAAATGTTGATGCATGGAACTTTATTTTTTAAGACAGCCGGTTATATTCATTAATGAAGTTTGTGACAAAATGTCAAATAGATTAAATATTCCGGATCCAAATGAAGACAACCGACAATTGCTTGCTAGACTATGGGATGCAGTGAAATGAAGGGGTGATGGAAAATGTTATTGTCCATGTACTCAATACAGGGGATTTAATAGGAGAAGAATATTGATCTCAATAGCCACTAAAGATGCAGGGAACATGGACATGCCGAGGGGGGGAATGAATATTATCCATTTGTAGGTTTAGCATTATAAAGTTTATTATATTCATTTTTTTGGTAATTGTATGTATTATTCTTATTTTTTATATATTAATGTATATCTATTGATGTTTCCATGTATTTATGTTAAAGGAAAGACACCCTACAACATATTGTCTAGAGGAAGTGCTTTCAGAACAATTTCAGGATCAGGATAATGGAGCGTGTATGTTTAATGGAGAACAAGTGAATGATCATATTGAACAAGATGATCATGCCGATAATGTAATTGAAGATGATGGTACAAATACATTGATCCATGATTCATTTAATGTTAGAATGGATGACGACAATGATGCTGATAATGAAAATGATGATGACTTTGATAATGTTCACGATATACCCCTTCTTGATAAGGCATATGAACCCCTTTATGAAGGCTCCAAAACAAATCTTCTCTGTACTGTATTGTTGATAAAGAACTTGAAGGTTATGAATGGTATTTCAAAAATTGCAATCACATGGATGCCAAGGTATGTAAAATAATCCATCAAATATATAGGATCGTGATAAAGTTTATTTGTATTCCTCTAGTACTTGTATTGTTAACTCATTATTGATCATCGTACGGATGAAGCGTGTTTCATTAATATTATTTATTTATTACATTAACATTTTTAAATTTTTTTTTTTGTAGCTTAATAGCTAAATTTTTGTTACCACAATCAAATATTTTACCTCTCACATATCGAGATTTATCTTCCATCATGAAAGATATTGGAATGCATTATGAAAAAAATCATGCATTCCCCAATGACCATGTTACATATTGTAATTAGCATGAATTTGAAACAGAATGTTTGAAATGTCATGTAAGTAGATATTGTAAAAATAAAGTAACAAAAAAGGTGCCCCAGAAGGTTCTTCATTATATTCCCATCATTCCATGTTTGCAATGACTATTCAAGTGCGAAAACATAGCGCAATTTATGGATTGCCATGCCAGGAACAAAAGTCAAGATGATGTTATCCGAATGCCTACAGATGGTTCTACTTTTAGAGATATGGAAGAAACGTGGCCTCACTTTAAAGAAGAACCACGTAATCTTAGGATTTCTTTGGTAGCAAATGGTGTTAATCCATTTGCACAAATGTAATCCATTTACACGGTGTGGCCTATTTTTTTTATTAACAATAACATTCCTCCATGGTTGTCAATAAAGAGGGAGCACATAATGTTGTCGATGATTATTTTGGGTTTTTTTGTCGAGAACTGTTTTATCTATAATGTAGTTGTGGCATCTCATTTGTCGTATTATGTTTCTTAATTTCATATATATATCTATTATTTTACTCTTGTGCATGGTTTATATATCTTAATGGTTCTCATAATGATATATTTTATATGTACTTCAAATGAATCAAGTAAGTTCCAAGTCAAAGATATGAATGTATAAATCGAACTTCTTATAAATGAGCCACTGAATTTATGGAATGGAATAACTATGTATGATGTATCTAGACCAATACGACAAAGGCAATTTCAATTCCATGCAATGGTTGTATGGACAATACATGATGCCCCTGGGTTAACTTCATTTTGTGGTTTGTAATTTTAAGTTCCACTTTAATTCAATTTAATGATATGGAGTAGTTAGAATAGTTTATATATGAATATATTTGGCATAGATATTCCATATCTAAATATTGTAGGTCTTTAGAGAAAGGGTAAATTTGCATGTCCAGTTTGTGGTCCTAAGATAAAATCTCATCATTCAAAAAGCTTAAGAAAAGAGGTGTTTGATGAGTATAGGCATTTCATCTCTAAGAATCATAAATATAGAACAACTGAAAGAAATATTTTCAATGGGAAGTAGGAGGCTTCATTAAAACCACGAAGAATGACATGTCACCTTTGGAAGATGTAATACAATAGAAATCGTCATCATGGTATGTATGGATCATCGTATATGAATTGTTATGTATTTTAATTTGTATTGTGAGTTGTTTACTGTAGTGGCCATATTTTATTTATGATGTATTTATTAATTATAAACTAATATTCATGATGTCCATCGTGATGATGAAGGAATTAATGGGCTTCCACGAGGAATGAAAAGTTATCTTATTCAATTCAGCAGGTTGCCCTACTATGAGCACCTACAAATTGCTCATTTGTTTGATACAATGCATATTGGAAAGAATGTTATCGAAACCTTATGGAGACTACTAGAGCTAAGGAGGGAGAAAGATAAAGTTGTGTAAGTGTGCAAAGACATTCAAGAAAGCAACCATGCAATGAAATACGTCATTCAATTTCATACCAATGGAGTACAAGTTAATATAAACTCAATTCCATCGATTTTTACAGAGCAACAAATCAATGTTGTCAAAGAAGTAATGTGGAAAATTAAATTTCCCACTGGATTTTGTACAAACTTGAAGAATATCATAACCAAAAAAGGTGATTTTGCAGGGGTCAAAACACATGATTGGCATGTCTTCATCAAGGTAATTATTAGAATTATGTCCATATAATGTTTTCTTGTTTGTATACTCTTTGTTTAATAAATGGCGTGGTTTTTATATTGATACAGTATGTTCTACCTCTCTCTCCTGGACAACTTCAAAAACAATTTCAGACAAGTTAGATATAATCTTGGTAAATACATGAGGTAACTAGCCATTACTTACATGTGCTTAGTGTTTCTTTAATTCTACGTATAATTTATATATATATATTTTCCATTATTTCAGCATATATTGTAATTTAATGTTTACTTTGGTTAAATATCGTTATTGGTTTGCGTCACTTGTAGATGGTTGACATATAAAGAAATCCATAAAGAGGATATAAATTATTGGCGGAGATAAATTGCTCGTCTCATGTGTGAAATGTAGAAGCATCTACCATCAACATTTTTCAATGCACAAGAACACTACCTCATACACCAGGTTGAGGAGATTGAGTTGTGTGGACCTGTGCACTCAAGGTCCATGTGGATGGTTGAGAGGCACTTGAAATTTATGAAGGGTTTGGTTAGACAATGAGCACATGCAGAGGGTTCTATGATGGAAGGACATACAATATACCAAAACATGTTGTATGTTAGTGAATATCTTATTATTTTAGTGTCAAAGCTCAATTTACATCGCATTTGTGATCCAGACTCCAATAACAAATTTGAAGGGGTGCAACTGAAGGGGAAAGGTAGATTGAGGAAGCTGAAAGGTAATTATTAGCTAGTGGATGTTTATTATATCCTTCATATTCTAATTGTATTTTCTAGTTATAATTGCTTCAATTAAGAGCACATACTTTGTTAAGGAGATTTACACCTTTCTTTCATTTTAATGGTTATTGTCATTAAATAGTTGGTTGAGAATGGGATGCAATTCATTTATACATCACAAACAATATTGACTAGATGAAGGTATGGATTGAACGATGTGCACAATTGGGTCATGGAATATCATGGGAAGGTGCGGCTTCATTGGTAAAAGCAACACAATGCAATGGAGATAACAATCTAACAGAAAGGGAAATCGATTTGGCATATGGTGTAAAAGATCAAATGGAAAGCATATAATTAATCAATCCCCCTAAATATTTTATTTTGCAAATTACTTTTTGACGTACATGTTCTTCTTTTCCATTTATTGTTGCGTAAGGACTGAATGGTTATGTAATCTTTTCATGTATTGATTATTGCAAGTAAAACACCATAAGGCTATGGTCTGTAATGGAGGTAGAGCTCATATCAAAAAATTGGATGAAACAATGAAAACATCAGATTCTAGGGTTTCAGCTGTCTTTAAGGTTACCAATGTCCAATGTTTCATCTAGAACTGAAAGACATCCAAAAGTCTCAGAAAATCGATACTATGGGTATTTGGAAGATATTATATAGTGTGACTTTAAATCCTTTAAGGTAGTTTTATTCATTGTCAAATGGTACAAGTTATGATTGAATCAACGTGATCCCGATAGAACTATTATTGAACATGATAATGGATTTACCATGGTAAACACAAGGTTGTTTGAGCTAAGAACAGAACCCTATGTTCTTCCAATCCAATGTGAACAAGTATTTTACTTAGAGGTTCTAGGTAAAGCGGGCTGGTCATTTGTTGTGAGACGTGATCCAAGGGGAAGGACGGTAAAGTATAACCTAGATGATGGTAATGAAGAGGGTTCTCTGGAAGAATAATATGATTATGAAGAGCACGATCAACATGAGTTATCTGGCGATGATGATCCAACAGAAGATTTTCAAGAAATAGTTGAATCAGATGATGTAGCAGACAATGTCAATGAACATTATTCCAATGATGACATGATGAGCGTAACTGATGATGATGACGATGATGATATGGCCAATCCTTACAATGTTGAATATGTATCTAATGATACAGATGATGACTTGGATAAAGAAGATGATGACATGGATGAAGAAGACGATGAAATATATTGAAAGGTAAATATTTAACTAGAACTATTATTTTATATATTTTTTTTTAAAAAGAGTTTCTAACATCATCACCATCACCATCATCTTCATCATCATCTTCATCATCATCATAGTCATCATCATCATCATCATCATCATGATCATCATTTTCATCGTTGAAATCAACATCATAATCATCATAATCATCATCAACATCTTCATAATCATTGTATTCATCGCCATCATCATTATCATGGTATTCATCATTGTCGTCGTTATCATCACACATCATCATATTCATCATCGTCTTCGTCATCATCACACATCATCATATTCATCATCATCATCATAAGGCAAATGTCATCATCGTTGTATTCATGATCATCATCACCATCATCATCATCTTCATCATCATCGTCATCCTCATGATGATGATAATCATCAACATCACCATCACCACCACCACCATCATCATCATCATCATCATCATCATCGTTGTCCTCATGATCATCGTCATCATCATCATCATCACCATCATCATCATCTTCATCATCATCATCATCATTATCATCGTCATCCTCATGATGATGATAATCATCATCAACATCATCATCACCATCATCATCATCTTCATCATCATCATCATCATCATCATTGTATTCATTCTCATGATCATTGTCATCATCATCATCATCGTCATGATCAACATCATCATCATCGTCATCATTATCGTCTTCATCCTCATGATGATGATAATCATCATCATCATCATCGAGATTATCATCATCATCATAACCATCATCATCATCATAATCATGATGCTGATCATCAAGATCATCATCATCATCATTTTCATCATAGACATCATCATTGTCATCATCTTCATCAACATCATAATCATCATCATCATCATCAACATCATCATCATCATCTTCATCATCATCATCATCATTATCGTCGTCATCCTCATGATGGTGATAATCATCATCATCATCATGATCATCATCATTGTCATCGTCGACATCAACATCATAATCATCATCATCATCATCATCAACATCATCATTATCATCTTTGTCATCATCATCATCATTTTCATTGTCATCCGCATGATGATGATAATCATCATCATCATCATTAAGATCATCATCATCATCATCATCACAATCATAATCATCATCATCATCATTGTCATCGTCATCGTCATCATCATCATCATCATCATCATCATCATCATCATCATCATTGTCATCATCGACATCAACATCATAATCATCATCATCATCATCATCATCATCATCAACATCAACATCATCATCACCATGCCCACATGCTCACATGCTCAACTTTTCAATCATCCTTCAAAGCTATATTTTCATTTATCTAAGATAGAGATGTGTCGTTATGTAGATGGTTCTTCCCTCATTAATGTGAAGGTTCTTTATTCAAGTTAGGATGTTTTTTTTCCTCTTAGGTTTGCATCTCTCTATTGAACATATATTTGGGACCCATAGATCCAGAAGTCAAGGAATCTATTAGATATAAGAAGTATTTCAAGGATACAAAAAATTCCTTTCATTTTATTGGCTATATCAAACAATTTCCTTCTCATCACTTTTTGATTGAAAGGTTTGCTAGTATTATGCATTTTTTTTTTAAATTAATATTTGAAGTAAACTAAGTTTTACTTATTCTTAATGTTGGTGGATTAAAAAACAAGTATCTTTGAAGTACAACAAGTTTTACTTATTCTTAATGTTGGTGAAAAGTTCATATCACTACCTATATGTGGATATGTGTAGAAATTAACCTTCTGAATGACTACCATAGGACATGTTGTTAGAAGCCACTGACTATGTTGTTGTTAGGACATGATGAGGAGGAGGAGGAGGAGGAGGGTCATGATTATGAAGACGATGATGACAATGATGATGATGATGATGGTGATGATGACGATGATGATGATGAAGAGGATGATGATGATGATGATGATGATGAAGAGGATGATGATGATAATGATGAAGAGGACGATGATGTTGATGATGACGTTGATTATGGAACATCATCATCATAATCAATATCATAATCATCATCATCATCCTCTTCATCATTATCATCATCATCCTCTTCATCATCATCATCATCATCGTCCTCCTCTTCATCATCATCATCATCATCATCATCACCATTATCGTCATCATCATCATCATCACTGCCACCGTCTCCATTACCATCATCATCATCATCATCATCATCATCATGGTGATGATGACGACATTGATGAAGATGTTAGTGATCATCAGCATTGCCATCATCATCATCATCATCATCATCACCATCATGATCGCCATTACCATCATCATCATGAGGATGACGATGATGGTGGTGATGATGATGGTGATAATTTTCATCATCATCATCATCATCACCATCATCATCTCCATTACCATCATGATGATGATGAGGACAACGACGACGATGATGATGATGATGAGGGTCATGATAATGAAGACTAGGATGTTGAATATGATGACGACAATGATGACGATGATGATGACTATGATGATGAATATGATGATGATAAACATAACGATAAGGATTAGGTGAGATCACCATCATCATCATCATATTATAATAAAAAATACTATTCCTAAGTTAAAAATACATATAACTAAGTTAAAAATACTATACCTAATAAAAAAATACTATTATGGAAAAACATATAATAGTAAATAATATATAATAAAAATAAAATACATATTATATAAAATAATATATAATAAAAAATAAATAGTCTATTTCAACATTGTCGTGACCTGTTTTGGACAGTTCTATGCAATTTGGAGGTTTTTGTGAATTTTGGAGAAGCTTAGGTGGAGCTCAGGGTTCATAATTGGAGCTCACGGTTGATAATTAGAGCTCACAATTGAGAATTGGAGCTCACAGTTCAAATTTGGAGCACACGGTTCATGTTTGGAGTTCATGGTTTTGATTTGGAGCTCATGGCTCAACGGGTAAGCATCACCTCATTTTTTGGGCATGTTGTGACAAGGGTTTTTGGTCATGCAACCAGTTAAGGGTTTTAGATTGGATGGACATGCAACCAGTTCAGGGTTTTAGTTTTTTTGGGCATGCAACCAGTTCACGGTTTTAGTTTTTTGGGGCATGATGTGATTTTTGTTGTGTATTCCAAACTGAAATTTTAGATGCCCTATATTGCCACATTACATTAGGATAGATGAGATCTAGGGGAAACATTATCTCTTGGCTCATCGTAGCCCACCCATCATTGGAGCTGCAAGGGATTAGGGAGCAGTTCTATGTGAATAATCAACCTGAATAGAGCAGTGTTTTACCTTCATAAATAGTTCCTACTCTTTATTACACGCCAATATTTTGTTATGACAATTAGAAATTTGAATTGAATGAGATGAATCCCCCACCCCTATATGATTATAAATGGTTTTTCAATGTTGGAATGAATTCAATTAACCACTCTTTTTCTAAAATTGATCTATCTCAGTTTATGGATGATTGGAATTTTCTTTGTCTCATTTAGAACATCCATATCTATATGTATCCGAGCTATGCATCAAATCGAATGGATAGCATATACAACAGGGAGGTTGTCCACTAGACAGGTGAAACACATGGATTACCAACATGAGGGAAATCCATTGAGTATGCTAATGCTTGGACTATAATATACCACCTTGGTTGGACACTAATGCAAACCCGTGTATGAGTTTGAGCCAGCATTTACATCCACTCTACAGGATCTCCAGAGAACTAACATCATTATTTTTCCATTACTATAAAGGAGATGTACTAGAAGATTTGCCTGGACTTGTTGATTTCACTGTTAAGTTGAACCTCAATGACAAACAGAGAGGAGCACTAAGAAAGCTACAACACTTTGTAGGAAATCAAATGAGTAGAGATATAATGATGTTAGTTCCTCGAGATCCTATAGAGTGGATGCTTGGTTGCTCTATAGGTTCCAAATATTTAGGTGCCTCATTAGATGCTTCACTATATGAATCATATATGGGGCCCCCAAAACTATGATTATTGATTTCAAATATAACATCCAACTCTTCATGAAATGGATAAATGCATGCGTTTTCCATCTCATCATCAAACAAGGGTTTGCCTACAAAATATTGCTCATCAGAATCTCAACAATATGAACCATCTAATTCAAATCCTTTGGATGAGGTAATATAATAGGAGAATGCATTCTTTCATAACCAACAACCCAAAGGGTCTCTGTCTATACTACCTGCTTCTTCACCAACTTGAATCCTTCCTTATCAGCTTTCAAACATGGGTTTTATTCGTTGTGCATGCATTTACATTGATCAGCTAATGACAGACCCAATTTGACAGTTTCAGCTAACCCGCTTTTGACCCATATTGGCTGATATGGATTCTAAAGTCTGGCAAGTCTGAGCATTACAATTAGTGGACAAACCCATCACATTTTGTTTCACATTCAAATTGGTTTGATTGTTTTTATGTGAGTTATCTCAGCAATTGGTTAACAAATAAGTTATTAAGCCGACTCTACCCAAATGTGATGCTTAAGGGAGGTTTAGAGAAGGATTCGAGTTCCACCATAGCCATGATAGTTAGAGCTTTTTTGCTCACATGTATGATTGGTCCATTGGAGAAGGATGAAAATCAGGCCATGTTTTTTTACAAGAAAGAAACTAGAACCTAACCCCTAGATCATTGAAGATCATTATAAAATCCCTAGGTTAGAAAGAAACTCGAACCTAACCCAGTATTTTCCAAATTGTAGCAACAACAGGGGTTTTCCAGAATTCTGTCAAATGTTATGGATTTCTTCTTTAATGTGTTTTACTATATAAACCTTATATTAGAAAGCAACTTGAACCTAACCCAGTAATTCCCAAGCTCTAAACATGATGAGAGCTTGGACTATACAATATATTTTCATTAAGTGATTGAATGAAGTGATCTGCTTAAAATAACTATTTTATCAAAATATTAATTTTTTTTCTACATACCTGTTAATATCGTCATCAAACAAAACTGTCCATGAGGACAGAGTTCAAGAACTCTATCCACATGAACTATATCTCACAAAATATAACAAGTTTTCATCCAAGCAAAGGTGATGATTCCTAGAATTATGCCTCACAAGTTTGTGATGTTGCAACCTAATGAAACATAATACCAGGAGTCATCACCATTATTAGCCAATACATATTAGCTATTTTAGAGTTAGTGAATTGAAAGTGGCTAAGTCAATGCAAAAAAGAAAGGTAATAAGTTTGACTAAATAAACTATTTTGATAATTGTACCTACATCTTCCGCTACATTCATTGCTTGCATGCCTCACCTATCTCAACATACTATCAACATTATTATTATTGGTATGTGTACCTTCTCTCAATGACAGTCTTATTTTATGGATGTATTGAGGTTTATACCACATATTTGATAGTGTATGCATCCAATACTTGCTATTTACTTGATCACTATCAAGGAACGAATTCATCTCTATCCTATTAACCTTACTTTGTCCAGCTAAAAAAAGTTCACATATTCAAAGAACACAATACTAAGGCTGATAGCTTATCCAAAGAAGCATTAACCTTGGCCTCAGGCCATTTTCAGTTTACTGAATTCATCGATGGTGAATGTACTGATCAAGGCACTTTCCAACTTTTCTATCCCTTAGCACTTGAGTCTTTTATGTGTTGTTTCTGTTAACATCCTTTGGATGATTGAGGTGGATTATCCCCTCATATTACTGATCTCTCTTTTTTATTGCTTCTTTGGATTATCTACTTTAGTATTAGACTTAAATTCTTAGTCTATTGAAGGTTAGTGATGTGGATGTAGTCAAGATTCCTAGATTATAGGTGTTACCTTTGAAGGTTTGTCCAGTATTCCTGTGAAGCTGATCAACTATCATCTGTCTCCTGATGATGAACATAGCTATATCTATTCCATGTGCTCAGCAATAGATCAAGTTGTAACTAAGTTACCCTTGATTTCAATGAAATAACAAGGAACGGATATTTTCCCTTGGAAAAAAAAGTTACTTGATCACTAATATCAATTGATATTCCATCATTCTTATTGGTAACTCCAATTTTTTCACATTTCTAGTAACCTACAAATTCTAAAATATTTGTTTTCATGGAGATTTTGTGACATTATGGGTGCAAAAATAGTGGATACTGGCATCCTAAGGTTGAAAATTAGCATCCGAAGGAGCACTAAGCAAGTTGAACACTTTGTAGTAAATTGAATGAGTAGAGATGTAATGTCTTTAGATGACCTTTGTGGTGTAGACAGTTGGTTAGCTTTAGAATTATTCCTTGTTGTGAGCGATATTTGATGTTTTCTTGCCCTTTTTCCATCCCTTGGTTTCATCAAATCATCGAGTAAGGCATGCTATAGTTAATTTAAGAGCCTTTTGGTTTGTGCGAATAGTATTTTTTGGTTCTTTCTACTGTGGGATTGCCTTAGGGTTGAAAATTAGTATGGGAAAAAAAGAATCATCAAGACAAGCTAAAAGGAATAAATAAAAAAATATTATAGATTGATATAAATGTATTTAAAACATTCTTTTCATTCCTGAATGTGCCAAGTAGCAGATCTGGAAATGTCTGCTCTTCACCACCATGGATTATATATATATGTATATATATATATGATTGTTGTAGGTTACCACTGGGAAATATGCCTCTGAAGTGTTCACTTATACACTACAGAGTAGCACTAAAGAGGTTAAAACATCCAAGCAAGATGAGTAGCATTGAATGATTTTTGGGTCTTGAAGCAAGTACTAGGTTTTTTGATGTCCTCCATTTTTTATTTGATGATTTTATGCGAATTTTCACCGTGTCTGATTTTTTTTGCCCCTCTTACAATTAACACGATAAGATAACCTTTGTGGTTTAGACAGTTGGTTAGCTTAAAAATTATTCCCTCCTGTGAGTGATATTTTATTTTTCCATGCCCTTTTTCCATCCCTTGGTTTCATCAAATCATTGAGGAAGGCATGATATAGTTAATTTAAGAGCCTTTTGATTTATGCGAATAGTATTTTTTGGTTCTTTCTACTATGGGATTTCCTTAGGGTTTCCTTAGGGTTGAAAATTAGCATGGGAAAACAAGTTAGCATTGCCTTAGGGTTGAAAATTAATATGGGAAAACAAGCATCATCAAGACAAGCTAAAATGAATAAATCAGCAAATATTACAGACTGATATAAATGTATTTAAAACATTATTTTCATTCCTGAACATGACAAGTAGCCGATCTGGAAATGTCCACTCTTCACCACCATGGATTATATATATATATATATATATATATATATGATTGTTGTAGGTTACCATTGGGAAATATGCCTCTGAAGTGATGGCTTATGCACTATAGAGTAGCAGTGAATAGGTTAAAACATCCACTCTATAGGATCTCCAAGAACTCAACATCATTATTTGTCCATCACTGTAAAGGTGATGTACTAGAAGATTTGCCTGGACTCGTTGATTTCACTGTGATGTTGAACATAAATGATGAATAGAGAGGAGTAGTAAGCAAGCTACAACACTTTGTAGGAAATTGAATGAGTAGAGATATAAAGTCTGGAGGAGTCTACATACATCCTTCACTTGAATGATGTTAGTTCTTGGCAATCCTACCATCATTCAAGTGAAGGATGTATGCACACTGCTGCAATATCATGATTCGACCATGAGGTGATTAGTTGACTGGAAATTGGGTTAGGTAATACTTTGCCAGTAATGGACAATCATGAATATTATGGTTTATACTTTGGGTCTTGAAGAAATTACTAGGTATTTTGATGTCCTCTATTTTTTGTTTGAACATTTTATGTCAATTTTCACCGTGTCTGATTTTTTTTGTCCCTCTTACAATTAACACGATAAGACGACCTTTGTGGTTTAGATAGTTGGTTAGCTTTAGAATCAGCAAATATTACAGACTGATATAAAGCTAATTTACTTGATAATGAAGTAGGTTTAGAGTCTCGATGTTTATATTTCTAGGTTAATTTTTTTTTTAATTTAAGTGTAATGTGTGTGATCTCTGCATTCCCACATTCACTTGATCAATTTAGTACGGATTGGGACGAATTGACCATTTTGTTACCGATCCATTCAGTCATACCCTAATTTGCTTGGTTTTGTACCAAACTTGTCACTCCAATCATTTCAAAGGCCGAGATAGTTTGGTTGGGGGTCAACTCAATTGACTCGTCCATCTCAGTAGAGACACACTTGATTAAATCTGCAACTATTATTGTTGAAAAGGGGCTAGGCCAGTAAAAGGAAAAGGTAATGTTAGGAAAAGGAAATGCAAGCAATAAGTGAGAATGGAGAATTGTATATAACTAAAAGAGGGGCATAAACAAGAATTTGTAGGTCATAGATTAGAATTTTTTAGAATTTCCAGTGTACTGTTGTAAGAATGCCACTATGCAAATAAGGCATTGGCTTGATAGTCACAATCCCATTACTATCATAAATTATGGGAGAGATCAGAAAAACTTTCCCTACGCAAATATTAATTGATAAGTATGGTTTTGGTGTTTCATTTGGAGAATAAAATACTAAAAAAATAGTTGTTATTATGACTCTTAAAGGGTCCTAGATGAGATCTATGCACTTTTAGGCCCTTCAACTTTCAAGCAAAAGAAGCCATAAACAATAAGTATGTGCACCCTAGAAAACATGGAAACGATCATAAAACATATTAGGTAAAATGGATAATCATCTACAACATCACAACATCATTCATGGGAAAACTAAAAACCACTTACAACCATCAAAAGTAAGGGTTACAACAACAACAAGTGTAGAGTAAGGAGATAGCAGTGGCCAGGAAAATGAATAATCAGGCCAATGTAGAGTGGAAAAGTGACCAGCTAGAAGTTTTGAAGAGGCGATTAATCAAGATTCCTTGAAAAATAAACTCATGTCAAAGATGCTTTTTGATGGAAGTGACCAACATACCAACTCTGTATCACTTCTATCCGAAGTAAATGTAGATGAATGCGAAGATATGTTCTTTGAAGGAGATAGTCCATTAAAGGAGAACCTCCAGGTTTTGTACAAACATATATTGCCATAAATTGTAGTGTTATATTTGATGCATATTCATAACATATCATCTCAAGCTTGACAACATTGAAAGGCCAAAGTACAATGGCCACAAGCATACATATGAAGCTTATGAAGCCTACCTAATTCATGTTAGGAAAAGGCAATGCAAGCAATAAGTGAGAATGGAGACTTGTATGTAACTAAAATAGGGGCATACATTAGAATTTTTAGGGCTACCAAATTCCCACACCTATTAACCAAACTCATTCTTCACAAGATTTTTCTTCAACAAGTTTTTTGCTTAGAAGTATTTGCAAGTTTTTTTGCTTATAAGTCTTTCCACTTTTTTTGCTAGTATTTTTCTATGCTTATGCCAAATTTTTGTTCAGCCATGGTGTAGGTAGAACCAAATAGGTATTTGTCAGACATGTCTTCCTCCAACGAAGGGATTTTGGGAAGGCTAGAGGAAAGTGAGACATCCAGTAGGTCTACATGGGCTAGATCAACTAGATGTCAGAAGATCAGAAGAAAATTTGAAAAACGCATGAATTTTTTTCTCCAAGGAGGGGGGTCATGTTCCTATGATGATGAGATAGTGGGAGACATGGACGTGCCCTTAAGGTACCAACACCTAGTGAAACAATGGTTTCCTATCAATATTCCTAAAGTAAACACTGATTTTTGTGTGAATGAGAGGATATATAGAATTGCACCGTCGTCATTGCATGGATTGGGGTTGCTTTGCATGGACAGAATAAAGGTTGGATATAGTAGATGAACATAATTGATGGAGTATGTTGGACCGTGTTACAACTACAGTGATTGGATGTGCCTGGTCCAATATACATGATGTATGCATAGATATGGGTTGTCAGTGAATTATATACAATTGAAATACAAAGCTGAAAAGAAAGGAGCAACGATGTACATGGAAGAAAGGCAAAAAACAACCAGTAATATTGCAGGGTTTATAAACAGTACACAAACAGGGTCTACACTAAAGCAACCCAAATACATATTTGAGTTGCATGAAGGAAACCATGTCTTTGTATGTGCAATTAAATCAATAGCTGCTAGCGAGGAACTGCTTATTGATTACAATTTGAATCATGTAGATACAAACAATGTTAGTATGGTTGTGGTACAACAAACAATTTAACCACCCTTTTATTAATTATTTTAACATCTATAGGACTCTTCGTTAGCATATAATTGAAATTATCTACTTTTCATGTTTCCTTATGTAACTTTTAGTATTTTTTTGATGCAAGGTTCTCTCAGGGGCACCTCCATCTTCGTATATGTTTGTCAACCCGAGTCAAGGCAGCAGGTATAAATCGATATTGCCAATGTAATATTAAATTTAGGATGGACATATAGATACATTGTTATGTATTTTCATTAGTTTATTAGGTTTGTTTATATAATATTATCTATTTTCCATGCAGAGTGTTGATCAGGGAAGCCAACTGGCTATTGATTAGCCGACTACAGCATCAGGGCAACAGCCAAACATGAATGTAATTCTCCATTTCAAATACTTTAAAATCGTAAACATGAATATTGTGACGCATTTTGTTTATTTTGTTATGTATTCTTTCGTTTTATGGTTGCGTTCATGATGGTAATGTTGTCTACCATTTTTGCAGATTGGCTGGGGAAAGTCCCTAGCTATTGATTAGATGAATGGAGCTTTGAGGAAACTAGTAAACCTAAATGTAATACCACATTCTAAATACGTCAAAAGCGTCCACATATAAAACATGTAGCATAGTGTTTATTTTTTATTTTTATTTTTTAGCTTTTACATGTTGCGTTGATTGTGATAATGTTCTCTACTTTTTTTGCAGGTGGTTGATCGAGGTAAATCCCCATCTGTTTATTAGACCATGCCCTTGTCTAGGCATCAGGTAATCCTAGATGTAATCCTTAATATAATTATTTTCACACACTATTGCTTCAAAGACTAAGTAATTTTTTATATATTTCAATTGCAGACAAGGGATTCTGTTTTTGAAACAATGTCTCAAAACTCTTTATAGAATGAGGTCTCTTGGTTGATGAGAGATAGTGAAATTAGAGAGTCTGCAAACCCATTGAGGGTGCTACAAAGGACAAGGTAAAAACAAAATGAGGAAATGATTCATCTGACATTGGAAGTCCACTAATAGAAGGGCTCGAACAAAGGATTCAATTGTTGTTACAGCAACATAAACAAGTGGACATAAGTTATCAAATAAAAATGCAAATTCATTTATAAATACTTTATAATATTTTATTTTATATGCTATTGAACTTATAACACAATGGTTTGAATTTATAACATGCTATGGAGATTATCAGTGGTGTTCAAGGAAATGTTGGTCCCAGTGACTGAAGCACTCCACACACACCACATTATACTCCCATATTGTCCACTGAACAATTACCAACACGCTCCGCGACACCCTCGAGGGCAGCAAAGGGTGCAACCGATGTTGCCCCACCCACAACAGATGCTACAAAATAAAGGGTGGATGTCGGGTTAGATAGAGATGTGGAAGCATTTCCCGGATCTTCTCATGTGACTAACACTGGTTCAATAGTCTATACATTTTTTGTGAATGAAGAACTGGTTCCAATAAAGATAGAGAGGATTCCAGGTCATTATAGATTGTTCAATTTAGTTTTTATAATTTGTGTCTAATATGCCAATAATATTTTCTAATGTTGACTAATGATGGCATTAATGTTTTGTAGGAAATGATATCTTTTATAAACATATGAATTATTTGACCTTGGAGATCATCGAGCCCACCATCCGCACAATGTGGAACAAGTATCCAAAAGCTTTACAGTATGATTTGACTAATTGTTTGGTTAGTCTGTTCGGAAAATATACCTTCGATACATCGAAGGTCCGACAAAAGGCTGGAAAACATCTGAAGATTGTCCGACACCAGTATAGGGTTCAACTAGAAAAGAACCCTAGGTATGAGTTCCCTCCAGTGATTCCATCTATGGAGTAGAAAGCCCTGGCGGAAGATGGAAAAGAGAAGGGCATGAGAAAATCAGGAAAGATACCACCAGGTGGAACAAGAAGGTATGCAATACATTCTAAAATGTAGTGGTAAGCCTTATTATTACTAGTTTTTATATCAATTTTGGTACATTGACTAATGTATTTAAAAAACTTAATTAGGCTCTTGGACACATCTAAGGCCACAAAGGAAAGAATTGAAAAAATTGGCCAACATAAGCTTGGGCCTGGTGGTTACTCCAACTTGGTGGCCTGATATGTAAGTATTGCAAAACCCAAATCCGCATCAAAATATCATACTGGCTATTATTTTTGTTTTGTTCTGACAAAAGGATTTAAAATTAATGACATCATGCAAATATGAAAGCCGACTAGTTCAAAGAATTTCCCAGTGCGGATTACATGAAGCTTGGCTTCGAACAAGGCTTTGACGCCGTTGTTGAACACCGGAGAAGCTTGTGTGGGAATACTGGACGATCTTGTGCTAATCCATCTGGTGCCTAGGTATGTGAAAACTGTAAAGTTTAATGATAAGTTATTATTGCTCATGCAATTTGTTCCTTATAAATAAATTAACATAAATTATTTATTCCTTTTTCTGCAGGAAAGTAATGATCCTGTTCATGTCGAGGATGTAGTACATGACCAACCAAACTAAGATCATGCTTCTCATCCTGGTAATGAATTTATTGATGTGCTACTATTTTTTATAGACCATTGCAGATGATGAACATTAATTCTAATTCTGCACAATTCAACTACAGAGGATGTAGATGCAGATCATAACACAGAAGATGTTGAGCCTATACGAGATAATGTTGAACATGTTGATGTGCCCATGGCAGGTAAAAACACACATTCGTAATGTTTTTTAAATCAATTACTCATATTTATCAAAATATAAATATATTAATGAAAGACTTTGACATTATTGCAGAAATTCATTGCCCCGCACTTGAAGTTCAACCTTGCGAGCAGACTAGTAGGGATATCGATGATCAGATTCCTGAAGATGTGACTCTAACTAAATATTTAAAGAGAGGAAAAATAAAAAGGAAGTGACTAAATTTTTTTTGAGTAATTCTTATTTATAAAAAAAACATTTAATGGTTTTTTCCTCTATTTCATGAATGAATGTTTGAATGAATGCTTTAGTGAATGGTTTACTGATTTTTTTTCTGCCATTGACTAAATTAATGGGTTAATGAATGGTTTTTTCAGCTGTTGAATTATTGAATGGTTTAATGAATGATTTAAAGAATGATTTAATGAAATCATCTTTCAACTATTGAGTGAAATAATTTGCAATAGATGCATTGTTATTTGCATTGTATATGCATTGTTATTTGGATTGTGAAATAGTGAAATAAATTGTTATTTGCAGGTATATGCATTGGGTTTGGGGAGTTGAGAGTGATGTGAGGGGGGGAGGGGCCATAAGAGCTTCCACCTTCATGTGGTTGGTCCTGTTTAGTAGAGAATATTAAATTATTCTTGAAACAGAGAGGAGCTCAATGAATGGTAAGGAAGAATACATTAAAAAACATCTATTTCTATAATTTTAGTGTATAATTTTCACTATTGCTATTTGACTCCTCCATTGGAACTTGTTACAAATAGCGTTGAGAAACATTTCCATAGTTAAGAGGCAACAAATGGCATTTTCATTAGATCGATGGCCTTATATACATAGTATTTTTGGCTATCCATGTTTTATTAGTTGATATATTCTTAACAATTAATTTACTTGAATAGTTGAATAGTATTGTAATTTACATTGTAATAGAATTGTATTTATTTAGATTGGTTTTGTTATTTTTATAAACAAACATAAATTTATTTGATGGGTCCTAACATGAAACTATTGTAACAGGACAAAAAATGAAGTATGTTGAATGATGTTTTGAAAGGTAAAGCATAAGAAGATAGTGTGAAGATCCACAAATCAAGGTATAATTATGTTTTCTTTTGTTTGATTGAGCTGTGGAGTGGGTATTTATGCATGTTCACACACATAAATTTAGTTGATGATGATTATTACCATACATTGAGGTGAACTTTGTTCTATCTGATCTAAACAATTACCTTAAAAATTTTGATTTATGATGATAATTGGCCCCTTGGTAATACTTTACCAATACCATGTATATAGGACAACAAATTTAAATGTAGGCATTTCATTACAAGGAAGATGATAGGCATTTGAGTTTGATGGGAATATGAAAGGTCAAAAGAAAGAAAAAAATAGATAGACTTGTGAAGAAAATGGTATCTAAAGCATTGTTTCCCTATTATTCCGCATGAGTATATTGTTATCTACCAGAGTTTATCTTTCTCCAGTAGTTTTGTAATTTGTTTCTTAATCTCATATCTTGTTCAACTTTCATGTTTGATTGTGCAGTGGAAAACCTATGTTTATATTTGTGCTTATCCCTGTAGGTTGTGAGTTCGGCATGGTACACATTGGTATTTTTAGTTTCCATTGTAACTTTTCACCCCAACATCACTATGCACTTTATTACTCATAATTGCTAATTTGTTACAAATTCTTCTTTCTGCAAATCTTTTATTAGGAATTTATATATTTCTTTATTGCTTCCAATTTGTCACCGAGTTTAAAGTGGTCACTTAGAGCAAACATCTCAACTCTAGAATACAAAATAAGAATGACTTCATTGATAATTATGCTAACAAAGTATTGAGATCTGCTTGAAAAAATAAAGATCTATTTGCTACTTTATTTCTGGAAGGCACAGTTTGAATGATTAAGTTATAAAAACTGTTTATTTTTGTTGTTTTCAGGCAATATTCTAGAGGCATCCACAGCATGAAAAAGAGTATCAGTCATTTTCACTGATTTACAATGATAGATCACTATATTTGGTATGACATCTTTTCACTAAAGGCAACATTTTCACATTTGTTGGAAACAGTTTCGAGGTTATTTCCCAAGGAAAATATGTTTTTATTGAAGAAAGCCAATTTGCAACCATGAATTTTGGTGGTGTTGATCCTAATCACTTCAACGATAAACATCAATATTCTCTTGTTACTCTAAATGGTTACTGGAAGGTATGTAAAAGAATCATGTTAGTTTTTGAGTTTTAAGATTGACTGTATTTAAGCATAAACACATGCATACCATGTTCTTTGTATGAGTCAACATAGTTACTAGTAGGTATGTAATGGGATTAATATACTCTAATAAATTGATTTTGCTATTTCCTTCAATTTGACATGGGAGACTTCCTCATTGATGATTAATCAACAGGTCAGCATACAGTCCATCTTATTTAATTGGGCACATGATTGCTTCTTAAGGAATCTTACGAAACTATTGATGGCATTCTATGAACATTTTGTTGCAGGTTTCTATGTTGTAGGTTGTGTTTTTATTGCAGATTCTAGAACTTCTTTGCTAGCTGGTCAATCGGTAAAGCATGCATACCTTTGATATTTTGTAAATTTCTTGTATAAGTTAGTGGTTTTTTCTATGTCTATGCACGATATGCTATTTTGTAAAGCATAAGTGTTTCATAGCCACACCAACGATATAGGGCAGAAAAAGCTATTTCAGAATCATAACCAACAGAGTATTATCATTTAAAACACTTTTCTTTGAAATCAACAGTAGTAGACAATTTTATCAGCTAGCAAGTGTAAGTATTAACAACCATAATGTATCATCACATAGGCATTATTATCATCATTTAGATTAACTGTAAATAATACTGTATATCAACATGAATTACCAGCTGAGTTAACCATCCTTTTAAGGGTTTATACAAGTACTCATCCTAAAAAGAATGCTTTTGGGAGGCAGAATTCAATGATATTGTTGAGATTTCCCCATAAATCAAATATGACCATAACTTGGTTGATTTTGTAGGTTTGTTTGATAGGTTTTAGGTAAGAAACGATAGTAACATTGATTAGTAAGGAAAGAATCCCTAAATTTCCCTACTAAACAGTTAAATGGGGTCGTTGTAAGGCAGAAAGTAACCTTTTATCAAGGCCAAATTATCCCAACCCCTAAAACATGTCAAATATGAAACCCTAACTTTGACTTTTGATTGGCTTTTTTAGGTTGCTTCTCAATTTTGTGGATGTAGAAAAGAAGATAGGTGACGCACTGGATGACCTAGGGATAAATAGGTAGGAAAAAATTTGAGGGTGCCTTAGAATTTGAAAATTGTTGCTACTTTTGGATTATTGAATTTTATAAATTTCTAAGGTTTTCTAGTTTATAAAAATGTAGATCTAATATAACACTACACTAATCACACAAATGCGTCTATTTACACATGAAATACTAAATTTCGATCAAAATGAAAAATCTTAGGGTTTTTGTGAAATTTACTTCAAACCCAAGGCCGTGAGGGATGGTGATCATCCTCCCTCTTGGAATATTTCCCTAAGGATCACCAAATAGGACTTCCAAAAAAAACCTCTACGGTTTGTTGGAGGATCCTAATTAGGGAAAAATTCAGAGATCTAAGGACAAACAAGAGAAAAATTCTTCAAAAGGATGTTTTATAACATGTAAAAGTTTATAAAAGCTGGTAAAAATCCCTAATTCATAGAAAATGCAGCATTACAACCACCATTCAATCCATAGAAGCATAATTTCACCAAACTTTACCAATGGAGCAACCAAGAAAACCCTAGATCCTCCTTGTGCTTATGTTCTTCCAACAATGATAGCATCAATCTTGCATGTGCATGAAACCCTAGAATCCACCCATCATTTTACCATAAATCTAAAGACAAAATAGTAATATATTTGATAAGTTTAGCCTGTGAATCCATAGGAAATCCTATATTAGAGCATCTTCTTCACATGAAATATTTTTCTAGATCCGTTGATTTGCAGATAATGGTGCTTCCACATGATTTAGTATTGTAATTGAAAGAGGAACTTCACAAACGTTTATAGATTCTCAACTAGTTGTAAAAGGACAAGCAAGCATACATTTACCAGAATCCTAACAACTATTTAAAGGATCAAAGTCAATCACCTGTCTCTTTTATTGAAAAATCATAAAATGAAATTATGTTGCATATAACTTGATTTTAGCTGTGTTACTAGATCCACCACCCCAGTGTGTAGGATCCACTAACAATTGCAACAGGTTGATCTACCTTAGCTACCAAACTAGGCATATGTGTTGTTTCTATGGAAGGACTGTTAATGTTCAAAGCTGTTACTGAATCTGTAGTACTTCGAGTTTATGCAACTCTTCTTGCGATGGGGACCATAAGAAGAGAGTTTTATCTATCTTGGAAAAATGAAATTGAAGGTTGGACCTATTCATTCTACAAACTAAGATCACTTGAATTGATTCCAGTCACTAAGGTAGAAAGAGTTTCCATAGCTAGTTGTTTCTCCCTCTATTTCGTGACTACTGCAAAAATATTTCATGTTATATGATGGTCCAAGAGAAGTAGTAGACATAGATACAAATGTGAGAAGTTGTGATAGTTCCCCTGATTTTGACAATGATGTTTCCTGTAGAGCACCTCTAACCTTTGCTTTTTGGAATTCCTTGGAACTTTTGACCAATTTTATATTTTGGAAAAGGTCATGCCTTTTTTTACCCTTTTGACCTAGTTTCCATTTTCTTCCTTAAGGTTCGATATGCTATTGCACGATATGATATAGCATATCAGTCACTTTTTCTGCACTAGTTATATTTATGAAGTTCTTTGTAAATAACAGAACTTCTCTCTGGCCCTTATTTTTAATTGACAACTAAATTATTTTTCTATCCTTTATATTGTTCTGAGTTCTTCTCAAGTGATTTATATGTCCATTGGGCATCCACAAACTACTTTTATTTTACATTTTAGTCCTTTGGCTGACTTGGACTTGAGCATGCATTTTATTTATATGTTTGACAAAATGATTCTATATCATCACTCATTTGGACATGTTGAGTGAAAATCTATCATATCTAAAACACTAATTAGATTAATTTGATGCATAAAATTCAATGATCACTAGCATAGTGTGTGCTCTAGAATGAAACGGATATATAGAAGCATACCATACTGATATGCCATAAGAGTTGTGAGGTAAAGAACTATAAATGAAAAGGATATATATTATTTACATATTTATTGGAATAATCTCCACCATTATCTGTGTGAAGGATATTGAACCCCTTACCATATTTTTTCTCTGCAAGAGCTTTAAAATGTCGAACAAAAGCAAACACATCAGCTTTTTGTTTTAAGAAGTAGACCCCTATGTATATAGAGATGTAATAAATGAAGCTTAGAACTTAGTACGTATATTTATTTATTCATAGATAGATGAGGAAAGGGACCAGTAATGTCACCAGGCACAAAATCAAGAAGTGATGTGGCTCTCTTAGCCTTTCCTCTCTCAAATCTCTCTTCAAGGTTCCTACCAAGAGTATATATTGGACAAAATCCATGTAAGGAGGAGATAGGTGGCAACCCCACTATGCCGTCTTGTTTGATTAATTGATGCAATTAACGTAAGTTAATATTCCCAAACATATCGTGCCATAACTTACTAACATCATTAGAATGTATTAACAAAGCTAGAGCAGGAGTTTTAATAAAAAAAACTTTGAAAAAACACACAATTTATTTTTGTGATCAAAGTTTTTAAGTGAAATATTTCAATTTTTTTTTGGTTAAATATACCAACATGCATTGCTTTTCTGATGGTGTTTCGACGCTTCTGTGAAACATCCAACACATGAAGGAGACGATCAACTGATGCTTTGTATCAACCTTCCGATGGCAATGTCATGACTACGACACTTCAGCCCGTCGGATGACCAACACTTCATGTGTCAGTAGGAGTCAAAAATATGACACTTTCTGGATAAAATCATCGATAGTGGTGTCCTGCATCCCACACTTCTGCCCATCGAAATGCCGACCCTTTACGTGTTGGAGGGAGTCGGATTTCTAATAGTTTATGAAAGCTTTGAGTGACACTTTGCAAGAGAAAACTGTCAAATAGGAGACACCATGGTGTGTTGAATCTTATACCCACTTTGGTAGCATGTCGAATATCCGATGTTATGCCACTGATGGAAAAAAAAGTGTATGTGTCAAAGATTGAAAAGAGAAGTGTCGAAATTCAGACATGCAAGGCGTTAGATTTTGGGTTGAAATTATGTTGTGTATCTCATTGACAATCATGGGAATACATCAATGTCCATTGATCATTAGATCTTGCAAATGGTTCGAAATCAGCTCATTTATTCTCACTTTGCATGATTTACTTAGGTACCTTGGCACTCATTGACATCAATGGTGAGATTGCCTCGCATTGGTTAATGACATTCATCAATGATCGGTAATCCAATTACTTCTTTCCATGTTCGAAATCAACACATTTATTCGCATGGTAAGAATTGTACCATCGGGTTTTGCAGCGGGTCAAGACTATATACTTTGCATGACTCCATCAGCATTTTTATAGCAGTATACTTCCAGCCATATGAGACTACCACAGTTCTACTTTTAGCTCTCATCTTTTACTTCATCCAACCAAGCAACAGTTTAGATTTCTTCACTTCACACTCTATGATCCAGCAGCAGCAACCATATTCCTATCGTATAGTTCATCAACTTTTTGGGTAAGTGGAGGTATGTTTTTTTCTAATCTTTAGCCATGTAATTCCTTAAATGCTAGAAAATGAATGAATTTAGAAAATTCCCTCACCATGTTACATTCCCTTTCTAATTTTCATAAACTTGATACATCTTAAGTGGGGGTGGGGGGGACTATTCATTACCATTTTACATATTCATCATATCATTTACCCTTAATCAACATGTCTTTCCCAAACTATACTTTTTAAACTATGCTATATATATTGGCATGATTCATAATCTGAAGAAAAAGGATTTCTAATATACATTGTTGGTTCATCATTTCTAATGCATAAATCTTATGTATTATAGCAAAAATACAAGTAAAATGAGAAAATGTTGTTAACATAAGAACCAACAGTTGTTATACTTATGGTTGTCACACAATAACAAACCATACGAAAAATTGCTGCTACTCATGCATTTCAAATCCTGGAATGATTTATTGTTGGATACCATCATCATGTAAAGCCTGGCTACAAAGCCAAAATTTTTAAAGAGAATCAATGCATAGTTGCATGAAGACATGCAACTAGTCAAGCTGGGGAGAATGTTGAGCCACAAAAAGAACACATTTTATTCCTCTTCCCTATACAATTTGTCACCTTATTCCTATCTTATCCTTCAATAAAACCATTAATATTCACCAATTTCATAATAAATATGGCATTATATTACTATTTTCCAAATCATTTATTTTTTAGTATTGTGAGTGAATTTGTGGTTAATTATTGAGAAAAATAACATACTTTCATTATAATTTAAAGTTGGGCGAGTTTCGTGATGTTTACAGGTGTATTTGAAGACTTTAACAGGCTCAAAAGTGACCACCTAGCCTCAAATTCGAATTTCATCCTCAAGATGTCGGCTAATTTCAAGCAGAATATTATGGACAAGTGGAGACAATATCTCATCCAGTATTTGTTGAGGATTTGAAGGGATGAGTTGTATATTTGTTGAGGATTTGAAGGGATGAGTTGTAAATTTATTGAGGATTTTGAGGGATAAGTTGAGAGAATAGTGGATCTATAATTATTATCAATTATCTTGAATTCATATATAAATAGGAGGGCTCTCTCCTCATTTTGGTTAGAGATCTCTCTAGTGGTTTAGAAGTAGAGAATAGATCAGAGTTAGTCATAGAGTGAATTCTTGATTGTTATGTAATGGAGATGATGCTTAATGCACATCCTTTGGTTCTCCCATGTTCATATAGATTTTCAATTATGTTTCGCTTATGAATTATTAGTATAGATTTACTATAAGCTCACAAGTTAATGTTGATTACTTTTAGTCAGTTTATTTCATGCAATTTCAGTCTTTCTTTATCAAGTTAATTTATGCAATTTCATGTTTTCTGCAATTAGATTTATTTCCATATAATTTTCTGTTTTCATAACTTAGATTCAATTTGAGTTGTAGAATAGAATAGCAATACTCTGACTGTGCGTATATTTTGTATGTACCTCACAAGTTTATGCTATTTCCGGGTTGATAGTTAAATCGTTGGATATCTGTTGAGTGATTTCATGAAGGTGGGTAACACTTTTTGGCCAAATTTGGCAATGAAAACCTTATTTTTACTCATGTGCTAGATAGAATCCCTCGAAACACATATATGCCATGTGAATTCTGACTTGCAGTAAAAAAAAAAGTTGTAGAATATTATGTTGGCTTCCTAATGATATTTAAAAAAAAATATTTCGATGTCATTTAATCTGTGAAAATTTTCATTTAATGAACTGGGTGACATTAAAAATTTGAAGAAGTTAATAAGTGGCTCATTTCCATCGCCAATAATTCAATCTTACATTAATAATTTAAATAAAAAATATATATGAGCATGATCTACACAAAATGTACTGTGGTCTTCATATTTTTTTGTTAATTTATTTCGCAATATACAATTATTTATTATTTTTCGAAAGTGACCACATATGATTTTAGCATCATTTTTTACACATGTTTGTCCATCCTAGCTTCTTTTTCACTGTTTTCAAAAATTGAAAAACAAAAGATACCCTTTTGAAGAGGACACATCGATGTGTGGGCTGCCCATTTTTAAAAAAAAATTGGATGTGTATATTTTACCCTATAGATTTCTTTTTTAGCTACTTCGAAGTTGTTGTCTAGCTTTCTAAGTGTAAGTTTTAGAACTAATTAAAAAAAAACATATGAATGACAAAACACATGCATGATATCTCAATGGATAGAGGATTCAGTGATGAATCTATCGATATGAACTCTGCTCAGTTGTGTGCCATAAATGGTAAGGTTTACACCCCTAGAAGACATAGATAAACATTGATTTTCCTGTAAGAGGGATAATTCTCTATTTTTCAGGCCCTTGATCGAGGTATTAACATCCCTCAATCGAGCTACCGTTAAAACTCTTTTTATAATTTTTTTTGCATCAAGGAAGTTGATCATGGGCATAAAACCTAGATCAAGGTCTTAAAACCTAGATTGAGGTTTTTTTAAAACCTAGATCAAGGTCTCATAACCTAGACCGAGGTCTCAAAAACCTAGGTTGAGGTCTCAAAACCTAGATCGAGGTATTCTTAAAACCTAGATTGATGTTTTGTTAAGCCCTCGATCGAGGTGTTATGACCTTGATCGAGGGTTTAAAAATTGCTTGATCGAGATACGATTTTGTGGTTTTTTCAAAAGTGCCTTGCCAAAATGTGTAACCCAACTCCATGGATGCGCTTTGTAACTTGTTTAATATTTTCACCAATATAGTGTAGGGGATTTAAGAGGAGAATGATATTAATCACAACAACCACAAAACATTGTAGGGAACATGGACATGCTGAGAGGGGGAATAAATATCATCTATTTGTAGGTTTAGCATTATAAAAAAAAAAAAGATTTTTTTCTTTGCTAAATTTATGTATTATTTTAATATTTCCTATATTAGCTATTAAATATTGATGTATTCTTGTATTTATAAAGAAAAGACATTCTACGGCATATCGTTTAGAGGAAGTTCTTTCAGAACAAGTACCATAGGATCATGGAGCATCTGTGTTTAATGGAGAACAAGTGATTGATCATATTAAAGAATATTATTATACTAATAACGTAGTTGAAGATGATGGTAGACATACATTGATCGATGACTCATTTAATGTTAGAATGGATGATGAAGATGATGATTATAATGAAAATATCGATGACTTTGATGATGTTCACAATATACCTATTCTTGATAAGGCATACGAACCCCTGTATGAAGGCTCCAAAACAAATATTCTCACTATTATATTGTTGATAATGAAATTGAATGTTATAAATGGTCCTTCAAACATATCAATCACACGGATGCTAAGGTATGTAAAATAATCCATCACATATATACAATCATGATAAATTTTATCTTTATTCTTCTAATAATTGTATTGTTAATTCATAATTCAATATATAGATGAAGTGTGTTTCGTTAATATTATTTATATATTATATTAACTGTATTTTTATTTTTAGTTGATGTAGCTTGATAGTTGAATTTTTGTTACCCCATCAAATATTTTACCTCGCACATATTGAGATTTATATTCCATCATGAAAGAGATTGGAATGCATTATGAAGCAATTGATGCATGCCCTGATGACCCTGTTATATATTATAACTAGCATGAGTTTGCAACAAAATTTCATAAAAGTAGATATCATACAGGTCAAGTAATAAAAATGGTGCCTCACAAGGTTCTTTGTTATATTCCCATCATTCAATGTTTGCAACGATTGTTCAGGTGCAATAACATAGCGCAATATATGGATTATCATGCCAGGAATATAATTCAAGATGATTTTATTCAAATGCCTATAAATGGTTCTGCATTTAGATATATGGAGGAAAAGTGGCCTCACTTTAAAGAAGAACCCCGCAATCTTAGAATTTCTTTGGCAGCAGATGATGTCAATCCATTTGTGCAAATGAAATCCATTTACACGGTGTGACCTATTTTTTTATTAATAATAACATTCCTCCCTAGTTGTCAATAAAGAGGGAGCACATAATTTTTTCAATGATTATTCATCCTTGGATCATAGTACTCATTCATTCATTGGATTTGTCCAAGAAGGAAGCTGATCTCTTTCAGCTGACTTCGAGAAGAATGTGCACAAGAATAAGCTAGACTTGTGATAAGAGAAGAAAAGATGGGAGCAACTAACGATCAAGGTCTCATAGTTTACACTAGAAATAACTTCAAGAACAAGGAGAAGAAGGAGTACTTTCATCAAAACAAGGATAAGGACAAGAAATGGAAGAAGAGCAAAAGAGATCTTTCAAATGGTCGATGTTATACTTGTGATGAAAAGGGTAACTTGAAAAGAAATTGTCCTGCCCACAAAAAGAGACACCATGCCCATATTAGTGAAGATGGTGAACCAACTAACAAAAGACTCAAATATGAGAAGGATGATTCAAATGAAGAGTATGTGCTAATATCAACACTTGCTGGAACTATCATAAATGAACACAGTGATTGGATCATGGATAGTGGAGCTTCCAAACACATGATGAGATACAAGGAATCATTCATCAATATGTTTGAACATGAGTCACCTCACAAGCTATGGGGATGATTATCAACACCCCATAAAAGGGAGTGGAGAAGCTTCATACAAGCATGACTCTGGGAAATCCTTAAAGATGAAGGATGTGCTACATGTTCTAGGATTGAAGAAGAATATTCTCTCCATATTTGGATTAGATGCAAAGTAAATTAGGGTTTCATTTTTTGATGGCCAAGTTCTAATGTGGCCCAGATGAAAGACAATAGAGGATGCAACAGTGATTGGAGAAGAATTCAGAGGCTTTTACAAGTTGAAGGGACAACCTAAACAAGCATTGGTTAATGAGTTGATTGAACCAAATGAAATGTGGCACATAAGGATTGCAAAGGATGAGGGAATTTTCAAAGGATGTGCAAAACGAAAGAATGCAAAGAAGACATTTCCTAGTAGTGAGAGCGAGACTAGAGGAATATTAGAGATAGTACACTCAGATGTATGTGGACCCATGTCTTCTAGCTCATTAAGTGTGTATGTGTACTATGTCTCATTTATAGATGATTTCTCGTGTAATACTTGGATATATCTCTTGAAAGAAAAAAGTGAGTTTTTCATAAAGTTCAAGGAATACAAATCCTTGGTCGGGAACCATAATGGTGGAAAGATAAAGATTCTACGATCAAATAAGGGCGATGAGTTCACTTAGAAAGATTTTAAGGAACTCTATAGAGAATCTAGGATTAAGGGGGGGTTGAGTACTCCCTAAAATCCTTAGGAGAATGCGGTTGTATAATGAAAGAACCAAACCATAATGGGAGCAACAAGAGCAATGTTGCTCAATAGGATATTCCTATGCACCTTTGGGCGGAGGCAGAAAAAACAACTGTGTATGTACAGAATTGTACTCCTCACATAGTAATTGACAATAAGAATCCTAAAGAGGCTTTCTCAGGAGTAAAACTAGAAGTCATCCATCTAAGAATATTCTATTTCCCAGTGTACATACATGTCCCAAAAGAGAAAAGGACCAAGGTCGATTCTTCTAGGATGAAGGGTGTATCCGTAGGATACAATGATGCATCAAAGGCTTACCGAATATACTTCCCAGGATTCGAGAAGATCAACATAATTAGATATGTAACCTTTTATTAACACTTGTCATAATTTAGATCCAGAAGGAGTCCTATCCAAGAATTCAAGGAACCTGAAGAGACGAGAGTTTGAGACATGGAAATTGGAGAAGCAATTCTAGAAGACCCTGAAGATCATGACATGACCAAAGGACTAGTGGAAACATTACTTGATAAGGACTCCCACAAGAGGAAACTAGGATGGGCATGGGAGCTCTTACAAGAAGCTTAAAGGTATGGCGCTCCAAAAGGAATACATAGAGAGAGAAAGAGGGAAAATCCCTACAATAGCTATGTGACCCTATTGTTTGACATCATTGATAGAGAACCTTCCATCTATGAAGAGGATACAAAAAAAAGAATGGAAGGATGCTATGATCAAGCAATATCATTCGATCATGAAGAATGATGTCTAGGAGTTTGTTCTAAGACCGGACAATAAGTCTAGCATGACTTCAAAGTGGATCTACAAGATAAAGCATGCTCCAAATTCCAGCATCAAGAAACAAAAGGCAAGGTTCATAGCACAAGGATTCTTATAGAAAGAAGGCATAGAATACGAAGATACATTTACACCCATGGAGAGGTACACTTTCGTAATGACCATACTTTATTTGGAAGCAATTATGAAATGGAAAGTACACAAGATGGATTTCAAGACAATTTTATTGAAAAGTGTAGTCGAGGAGGAAGTGAACATGGAAAAAGCACTGGGATTTGAGACACGTGATAGGAATACCCATGTGATCAAATTGAGGAAGGACTTGTATGGTTTGAAACAAACACCAAGGACATGGTACGATAGGATGGATAGTTTCCTGGTGATCTTGGGATGTACCAAGAGTAAAGAAGATTCCAACCTCTACTTCAAGGTGGAAGACAGAAGACTGGTGATACTCCTACTATATGTCGATGACTTGTTTCTAACATGCGATGAGGAACTCATTACAGATGCAAGGAGGATACTTTATACAGAGTTCGATATGAAATACCTAGGTAAGATGCACTACTTCTTAGGCATGGAGATGTGGTAGAGGGTAGATGGAATCTTCCTTGGGAAAGGGAAGTATGCAGTGGATATTCTAAAGAGATTCAGAATGTTGGACTGCAAGGATATGGACACACCTATGGAATATAACTTGAGGCTTCTGAGTGATGCTTCATCTCATAAGTTCTATGCCACAATGTATCATCATATGATTGGCTCATTTATGTCCCTAAAAATTGTAAAATAAAATAAAAATTGTAGGCTAATAAGATACTACAGTCCAAGTACATTATTTAAACTTCTGCGGAATAATACTTAGTTGGTAACTAAACCTAACTGTTGTAGGTTGTTTTTACCTTTGCATGCTTTCCTATTGGATGATGATGGGTTTATGTGATGCTGTTATATTACTGGTACTGGTTTGTTTGGTTACTTTTCTCGTCTAATAAATGATGACATTTTTTAATTCTTGTTAGGTTACATTTTAGTTCTTATTTTATGTCTTAATTTTCTTTTATGGTTTTATTCATTGAAAAGGATGACTTTCCTTCATGTGTCAGGAGTGGTGGGGTTTGTCCCTTGAGGGTCCATTCGAAAGGGTAAGGATTCCTACTACTTTAATGGATCTACTTATTTAATTTCAAACTAATTCAAGACCCTACTCTTGTGCAGGTTATTCCAGTGGTGAACTAAAGTCCTAGGCCTATCTGTACCTATGCCCTATGTTTACACCAGATTGATTTGTATGTATGGTTATAACTTTATGGTGGACATTATTATGCTTAAGGTTTAAAAAAGTATCCACATTGATATATATGTTTTGTAAACTTTATGGTAAATAGGTTTAAGGTTTATGGCATATTCCATATGCCATCAAAAAACCTTGTATTAACATGGAAAAATTGGGTTTTATAGTTTTAACGTTGGGAGGATGGTGCATTATGGATCCACGACATGAGCATAACTACAGCTCTGTGGGTTTAGATTTAATGACTGGTGGAGGACAGGGTGGAAAAATTAATGATTCTAGGGAAGCGTGGGAATTTGGCCTGAAGCATTGGTTAGGGTCGAAAACCTTTTCATTTGGTCTCTCGTTGGTTTGTCGAGGTGGTATCAAGCTCTCGAGATATATGCTACACAATGCAACAACCTTCCCTCTTTTCTGTAAGGTAAGCTATGTCATGGTCTACATACTGTAATGGTTTGATTTGATTTTGTTTGTAGCTTGCATACTTCTCATGGAGTTGGTGTGGGCTTATGTAGGTACAGAGCATGGATATAAGGTGAATTCCTAGATTTCATGTGCATCCATATTGCAAGTAAGTTCTGAAAATGAAAGGCGCTTACCACTATTTAATTAGATTGATAGAGAGTATTGCTGCATAGTTTTGTTTGGTGGGGTTTGATAGTTGGTGTGGGAATCCAATGGATGCACCTGTGTTAGTATTTTCCATGGTAATTTTTGTATCTAAAAATATTGGGGAAATATCTTGATTGTCCATAGAATGGCTAGGATATATGTATAATACTTCGTCATGTTGCAATGTTTTGTATAGTATTTGGTTTAATGTTTTAATTGAAGGCTCTACGTTTAAACTTAATGGTGCATTTTTGTAATTCTTACAGTGACATTGCTTGGAATGGCATTGTGAATATATTGACTATATATTTTGTGCAATGAAAACTAGTATTGGTATATCGTAGGTGTAATGGGTTTATTAAAAAATGTTGTGGCTGGTTTTTAACTATGGTCATGAGAATTGAAGCTAAACTTGACTCTTGGGTGGATACATAGCCTGTAAATTAATTTATGTTTATTATAATGTGACTATGCAGGACATAAAATGAGCGTAGCTCTGTTTTCATTAAACTATGTGTTTATAATGAAGTTATTTTGGGAACCCTGAGCGGTGAAACCCTTACTATGTATTTGGCAGTGTTTTTTCATTTTATTTCATTTTTATTACTAGTCCCTACAGGATTCGATCCTGGCATGTTTTCATGAAATATGTTTATGGTTTGGGTTGGGCATTCCACAGGATTTGATCATGGGTGTATTGAGTTTAATGATAAACATAATGACTATGTTTTTCATAATTTTGTTTATATCTATGGTGAGTTTGGTTCTCTATTAAGTTGTTTGATAAGTTTTGTATGGAATTTGTCCTACAAACAAATATTCCCAAGTTTCGATGCCCAGGATTTGTTAAAATCTTTTGTAATGTAATATATGAATTTATCCCATAGCCAATCCTGGGTAGGACTTGATGGCTGGGTTAAGTTTCGATAAAACTTATCATTGTTATGTTTATCTTAGCATGGATTTAATGTTTATTTTAAAATCTTTGAATAGTGTTTACGATATTTGGTTTATGTTTGATTTTAAAGTGGAAAATGAATCATACGCACTGACAATATGAAATCTGCCAGCGTTCGGAATATAATTCTAGAGATGGATATTAATGGTGTGAGATATTTGAACTATGTTTTAATTTATTTCTTTTAGTTGGTAGTTTATTGATTAATTTAAAATTATTTGAGCATAGTTTGAAGTTATACAACTCAGAGATTTGATCTCTGTCCTGTAGAATTATAAATTCTATAAATAATTTATCTGAAGGCTTTAAATGCAAAGTTTAATATATTATTTTAGTTTTAAATGATAAGAAGGTTTAATTTGTCTATCTTCATGAAACCTCTATTTACATTTTCATCTAAGTTTTAACAATATACATAAAGCGAGTTATCTCAAATAATTTAGAGTTTAAGTGTAAGATGAACTCTCTCAGATAGTTAAACAAATATAGAGAAGACTTAATTTAAGATATGCATGAATGACCATAAAAAAAAAAGAATAATACTAAAAGAATATAAACCATAGTTTCCTAGGGTTTAGATGCAAACAATTCATGCTTTGAGGTTCTGTAAACAAATGGAAAACCTAGCTAAACAAACATATAATATACATATTTTCATTCAAGATTATAAACCCTACTTTAATTAAAATATGTATGAACTATAAGTAAGGTAAAAACCTCTTATCTACAATTTGTAGCTATTCTAATGGATATAACCCTGCACACTCAAGCACACATAATTAACAAGAACATAGAAAATCCTGACCTCAGATCTGTCAACTGAATAACTTGGGAACTACCATGTTCCACCCAACCATGACCCAGAACCGTTCATGGTTTCAATCTGGATTCCCCAAAGATGGTTCAAACATGCAAGTAGTATAGAGCTCCTAAAGGTAAGGATTCACCTATCTGGGATAACAGGGTTTGTACCATATTTATTTTCCTTTTTGGAAAAATGCTCTCCAATAACTCTTAGGAGGATAATGACTAGATAGCATAAAAAAATGATATCCCTAATCCTTTCTTTGGCTTGGCTCTTTATGGAAAATATTTAGGAAAAGGTACAATTAAATTTTAGTTAGATCAAGAATCATTTGTTTTCTTCAATTGATCGTTTACTTAATTTAGGTGAAATTAATATTTATTTATCTTAATTTAGGAGCTCTTTGGATAGTTCCTATTCTGACTCTTTTTAGGTACTAAGATATTTAATTAATTATTTTAGTAACTAATAATACATAGATACTTCAATTATTATTTATAGTTACTATTATTAATACATATGCTTACCCTCTTATTCATAACAT
>LPNX010263292.1:261027-285221 GCA_001517045.1 Pseudotsuga menziesii
TTTCATTAAGGCCTTCTTGTAAGGTTGGTCAACTAAGTTAGGCAACTCTAAACCCCTTGCATGTTGGATTACCTTGTCTATCATGGTAGTTCCTCATTACTTGATGAGAAACAGAAATTGGAAATTTCATTTAATCAACTTAAAAATAAGTAAGATAAGGTCAATGTTTTATAAGATATGTTTTCACTCAACATAATTAATTTTTATTAACTCCTAGCATTATTCAGAGCCCACACTCGATGCTAAAAACAGGCATTTACACTTAGTGCAATTCCATATTTTATCACTCAAAACTAATGCTAGGATGTACTTGTATAATAAACCTAGGGATACAATGGCCAAGGATCCTAAGTTCCAGAGCTTAATCTCAACATCAATTTTGAATTCTCCAGGGATTATGCCCAACACCTCCAATCTTATCTTTTCATGTGCTTCAGATCTCTTGCTCAACATAATCATCAAATCACTCATGTGCTTTAGAGCTTGCGCTCAACACAAACATTAAATACTCATGTGCCTCAAAGCTCTTGCTCAACAAAAACATCAAATCACTCATGTGCTTCAGATCTCGCGCTCAACATAAACATTAAATACTCATGTGCCTTAGAGCTCTTTCTCAACACAAACATCAAATCACTCATGTGCTTCAGGGTCCACGCCCAACACATGTAGTCGTACATATGCTAAAATAAAACATATGCATTTGACTTATGCCCAATATATCAAATAAATCATCATACTCATGTGGAGTGGAGTCTTATGTCCAATATACAAAATATAGACATCAAAGAAACATAAAATGCAATGGAATCTATGCACATAAGTGTTATTTCTAAATTCGGGATATTAAATCCCTCACCGCTAAGAACAAAATTATCCCAGGCATTCTACGGAGTAGGAATGAAATCATGAAATAAGGCGTGGTAAGCCTCTCTCATGGTGGATTCATTCTCCCAAGTAGCCTCATGGATTTCAAATTGCTTCCATTGCACTTTCAACTAAACTATGGTGTGCTTCCTGAGCTGCACCTCTCTCTTTTCCAGAATATGAAGGGGTTTTGGTACAAACTCCCCTTTATGTTCCACCTGTAACAAGGACCAATCAAAAACATGTTTAGTATTATATATATATATATATATTTCTTTAATAAGGATACATGGAAAACATTATGAACCTTTATATGAGCAGGTAAAGCTAATTCATACACCAGTGGCCCTCTCTTGGCTAGTATCTCAAAGGGTCCACAAAATCTTGGTGCCAGCTTTTCGCACCTCGCCAATCTCAATGACCTTCTGTTTTATTTTACTTTTAAGTAAACACAGTCGTCAATCTAATAATATTTATCTTTTCTTTTCTTATCCACATAACTCTTCTCGCAGTCTTGCACTTATTTAAGGTTTTGTTGGACCTTGGTGACCAATTGTTCCAAGTACTTTAGTAAATCGGTCCCTAACACGAGTCGGTCCACTAGGCTATCCCAAGTAACCGATTTTCTACACTTCCGACTGTAGAGTACCTTTAAGGGACTCATCTAGGTGGAGGTCTTGTATCTGTTGTTATATGAAAATTCCGCGAGATGCAGATAATCCTCCCACTTTTTGGGGTTGATCATGACATACGTCCTAAGCATGTCTTCTAAAATCTGGTTTACTCATTCTATCTTCCCGTCTATCTGTGGGTGGTAAGAAGTACTAAAGTTTAACTACGTATCTAATTCAGAGAATAAGTATCTCCAAAAGTTCCTGTAAACGTTGTATATCGATCCGAGATCATTTCCTTAGGTATCCCATGCAATGTTAATATCTTTTTTAAGAAGATGTCGACAACGTGAACTGCTTTGTAGGTTGACTTTACTCGAACGAAGTGTGTCTCTTTCGATAACTTGTCAACCAATACAAAAATAGAATCATTTTGATTCTTTCTCTTTGGTAAACCCATATTAAAATCCATACTAATGACCTCCCACTTTTATTCTTGCATGGGTAATGGCTGCACCAACCCAGAAGGATGCTAGTGCTCATCTTTGACTAGCTGACATTCCTAGCATTTTGTGATAAAAAATGCTATGTCAACCTTTAACTTAGGCCAGAAAAAGTGTTTCTTTAATGAAGATAACATATTTTGATATCCCTTATGCCCCAAGTAGGTTTTCTGATGAATATATGTGGGGATGCTAGACTTGATGTCCCCTCCTTTCAGAGCATACAATCTCTCTTTGGACCACAACAATCCAGTTTCATCTACTTGATACTCTTTTTGTTGTTGAAACAACCTATCCTCTTGGAAATTCTTGAGGATTTCAACATAGAAATGGTCAACTCTATTGGTTGTTCTAATCCGAATCGGTTTTAATTAAAATCACCTCAAATAACATATGAGCTTGTCGACTTAAAGAATCAACAATTTTATTCTCCTTGACCTTTATATGCTTTAAAGCGAAATGGTACTTGCTAAGGAAATCCAACCATCTGGCCTACCTGGCATTTAGATTTGGTTTATCAAATAAATACTTTGAATGCATAATTTCTATATTTAGAAGAAATTTGTTCCCTATGAGGTAGTGCCTCCACATCTTCAAGGTGTGGATAATGGCTGCTAACTCAATATCATGGGTGGGATAGGTTTTTTTGTTTTCTTTTAACTTTCATTAATCATAATAGTTCACGTAATCATTCTACAAGAGGATGCCTCTGAGCCCTTTCTTGCTTGCATCTGTGCAAACAACGAAATCCCCATCGATATCCACAATTCATAGTATTGTTGCAGTCATCAAAAGTTGTTTAATCTTTTAAAAATGTTCCTCCCACTTGGTCATCCATAAGAACTTGTTTTCCTTCTTTTGCAAAGTAGGCATGGGACAAGAAATCCTCAAAAAGTTCTCAATTAACTTTTGGTATAAATTGGATAATATCGAAAAGGACCTAATGTTTGTGACACTAGTAGGGGTAGGCTAATTCTCTATGGCTTTAATCTTTTCTGGGTCAATGAATATCCCCTTCTGAGAGATGATGTGACGAAGGTATTGTATCTGTGGTTTGTAAAAATCACATTTACTAATCTTAGTATAAAAATGGTGTTCCCGTAACACTTGGAGTACTATGCATAGATGCTCCTTGTGTTCCTATTTACTCTTAGAGTAAACTAGGATGTCTTCTATAAAGACTCATACAAATTTATCCAGGTATTTAATGAATATATATCATACACATAAAATTAGTAAGCGCATTGGTCAACCCAAATGGAATTACTAAAAACTCGTAGTGTTTGTATCCCATACAATAGGTAGTTTTATGAATATCCTCATTATGGATCCGTACCTAATGGTATCCAGAAAGCAGGTCGATCTTTGAAAATATATTGGATATTCCAACTTGATTGAACAAGTCATTGACCATAGGGAGTGGGTAATGGTTCTTGATGGTCATCTTGTTAATTTGGAGGTAATCGATGCACATATGCATCATATTGTCCTTATTATTTACGAAAAGTATAGGTTCTCCCCAAGGGGACACACTAGGTTGGAGATAACCTGTTCTCAATCAACTCCACCAATTTCAAATTGAACTCTACCAACTCTGGTGCGCTCATCTGGTATGGGGATTTTGAAGCCGAAACTTACCCTGGTGTTAATTCTATCAAAAAATCTAAGTCTCACTTTGGTGCTAATCCTAGTATTTCCTCAAGAAATACATCCATAAAGTCTACGAGAACTGGAATTTCCTTGATGTGTTGTTCTCTCTCAGCTTCTATATCCTGGATTTTTACTGCAAACAGTTTGCAGCCTTTCCTAATGCACTTATTTTCTTGTAAGGTAGATATTTTCCTAACAGAAACCTTTTTAGGCATGCCTTAAATCTTTACATGATTCCCTTGGCTATTTGTGCACAAGATTGACTTGTGTAGACAATCGAGCATGACATGGTGATGTTCCAACTGGTCCATGCTTATAAGTACATCGTTCGATCCTAATGGTAAAATGTTCAAATTTATCCTAGTAGGGAAACCATTCAAGTTTACTTAACAATGTCTAACTATTTCAAAAAAAAATCTTTTCCTGCCCATGGCCAATTGTACTAGCCATGGTTTCTCATGTTTAACCTTGTCTATTTTACATAAATTAATAATTGTAGGTGATACATAGATTCGACAAGAACTGGGGTCAATCGATATCTAAATAGAAGTGTTTGAAACGTTACCTTCTATTTCAACCATAGTATCCCGATGGTCTTCCTGTCGGCCATCCAAGGCTGCATAAATCCTCAGTGAGCCAGCTATGTCCTCTATCGTTGGTTCATCTTGTATATTGTGCAAGACTCCATTAGTCTTGTTTTTATAATCTAGAGAATAATGGGGCCCTTGGAATTTCCAGCATTTTATTTACAGTGAGGAAATATTGGATCCTCCATTTGATGCTTATCTGTTATCATTTGGTGCTTGTACATTTGGATTTGTACTTGTCATGTTGAAGCTTTTATTGGCTAGAAAACTATTGTTCTATTTTCTGTAAGGTGGTGGGTTGAAACTTGGTTTACCATTTTTTGAGAAGGTCCTAGACCTATCTTGACTTCTATTGATGTTTTCCTGCCTCATTTGTCCATGTTTGTAGCAAAGCCTAGATTTGTGTAGAGTAGTGTCTATATTTTTAGGCATGTCAAATTCAATTTTGTCTCGAAAATTGGGAGGAACACATCCTAAAACCTATTGTATTTTCACTTTCTTGTCCTTTATGTAAGGTGTGTAGTGTAACCAGTCCAAAAATATGTTAATGAAAGCATCCATGGTCATGGAACCCATCCTTAACTCGTGAAATTCCTTCACTTTCCTGTCGAAGAATCTTTCAGACATTTCTTTCTCTTGAACATTTCTGTGAACATCACTCCATCGGCTTTATTTTACCTCATTTTTATTGGTATTCTTTAGGTCTCTCCACCATCTAGCTTCTTTTCCATTTAAATTATAGATGGCTAGACAGGCTTTCATCTCACTAGAGTAGTTGTGTTTTCATAACCCCAAAATTTCATAAAAATTTAAAATTTTTAAGATAACATAAAATGTTGAATACACAGTTTACTAACTACTAGTGGTTAGCAGAAAATGAAACAATCTAATGTTTAGTATTAATCAGTTTTATATTACGATAACTAATACAGCTTTCATTTTCATAATGTATATAAGATTGACCTGCATTCAGATTTCTTTTAGTTTTACTAATAAGTTTACTTTTTTGGCAAGTAGGTGAAATCTATCTTTGAAAACTTGGGCTTACTTAGCATTTATGCTAACGCAGATGTATTGTTGGTTCTTACAAGTTTAACAGGTAACGATCGATCAAGTAGAATTTTAATTCATAAAGTAGCAAGAAATATATCTGTTGCATATTCAAATACTAGTAAATAAACCGATTATTTACGAGCAAGCTCTGATGAGGTAAAGTAATTGTCTTCTATAGTTTTTTGTTTCTAAGACAATATTCAACTTTAGATATAAGATCGTTATTTTTATCATACTTAGCGAAACAAAGATACTTACTGTGAGCTTAGCGCTCATGTTTTTCGTAATACATTTATTTCTATTTTCACATGCTTATAACACTAATGTTATGTTTAAAAGTGTTGTCTCTTATTCCAGAAAGTGTTCCTATCAATCTCGTTAGTAAAGATTTCTAATATAACTGTTACATGCATCCTATAGAAATCTTCTACTTGGAAGTATCCATGAGATTATAAATTTTGTTCTTGTATTCTAGACACATCGTCTTCAAATGGAATACTACCTACCAATACTTTTACAAAGTCTAAACCATAGGTAACTACTTTATCACTGTTAATCCTATAAATACAAACCATGTGCATGTTCTACTCCATAATAAAACTATTATTATTATGTTGCCTTACTGATAATAAGTTGTAATTTGATAATATATACTATGGTATATTACATTACCTAGAACTTCTAATCTAAGGTATAACTCAAGTGAAACATTATAACCAAGGTTCCCATACTATGCTAGAACCAATTAACTACATACAAGCTCAAAAATTGTCATTGTAAATAATGATAGTATTCATCATTATTATCATTAGCTAGTTTAGCATATAAAACACTATTTGTAAAAGCTTATAATATGGTCATGCCTCATGATTATTTATTTGTTAATATTTAAACACCTTTCCTCCGTAGTCGACCGATGTATGTTAGTTATTGGCAAAAGTAACTAATCTTAAACCATCGTTTGCTATTGATAAGGTTTGTGTTTTAAATAATATATAAATATATTATCATCATTTTGCAATGTGAACTCACAAGTTATTAATTGGAAAAGAATGTTTATTATAATGTCAGATTTAGGAGTGTTCCAAAGGCAAGGTTATTGCCTCTCCATTCCAATGTTGACATTATGAAATCATTTTTAACCAAAATCACAATCCTTGAAACTATTGATTACAAGGATATAGTTTTTATATTATCATTGGTGAATAAATATATAAACACACTCCATAGTCGTGTGCATAGTTCGTTTGTATATCATTGTAAAAATAATTGGCTAATTGGAAATGCAGATGACTATAGACCAAACCCATGCATGGTTGAAAAATTTGGAGGCACGTCGATTGCTCACCACCATGCATTGGTGACTTTTAAGGGCTAGAAACCCTATTCTCTTGTCATTTGTCTCTAGAGGTTTCCCTGGCCTGAGTGCTACTCTGTGTGACTATCTTAAAAGCCATTAGAGGTTGTTTCTTTGTCTTGCTTACTTCGTGGCTCCTGTATCTTGCTATGAGGTTTTAGTACTCAGTTTTTTCTTGCAAACTGTCGAGCTTGTAAGCCTTACTGCATGAGTGGTTATTGTTTGTGTGTTGGCTCTCGTCCTATCCAAAGTTTAAGTCCAGTATTCTTGTGGCTCATCACGACTTGTTAAACTTATGCTTGTCGACATTGATTTCCCTTCAAGGTCAGCATAGAGTTTAAATACTCCTCTGCATAAAATGCACAGGCTGGTAACACCTTCCTCGTTGCTCGATTTGTCCTCTCTAACAAGTAAAGACAACTTAAAGTTCATTATGCAAAATCTTTATTAAGTTATTTAACACAGTTAGGGTTTTCAATTTCAAAGTTGAACTTCGTACTAAAGGTTGGTAATGTGTTTGTTGTAGGAACCCTCGACTGCTCTTCACATCAGTGAAAAGGAAAACAATGACCAACCTCTGTGGAATTCGTGGCCCCAACTGGTAAGCCCTATTTTTCAAACTGGGTTTTAGCCTACTTGCAATGAGTGTTGTGAAGGAGAAATTACAGTGTTGGAAACCTGTTTCAGTTTCTGAATAGTTAAGAGTTTTTAATGTGATGTGATTTTTAGTTTTATGTGCAAACCCTTGCTATTATGCTGGGCAAAACCAACCTTTGAGCTGTGACATGTATTTGGTTTTTAAGTTAGGATTTAGCCTTATGGCTTGACAATGTATTACAGTTGGTTTTATAAGTAAAGATTTCATTTATCTTGAGCTCTGTCTCGCAATTGTTATGATTTCATTAACCTGTAATTAATGTTATTGTAAAATAGGTTTTTATTTCCTTCTTCTACTGACAGTGAAGTAATTTACTATTTATGCTATGTCTATAAATAAATAATATTAATATAAAGAATGTGGAACAGTCTTAATGTAAATTTATAACTTTTACTCTTATCAGTAAGTAAATGATAGTTAGGGTTTACTGGAAGTGAAACCCTTAAATAAGTGTATTCTTAAATTAATTATTAATTGAGCACAGTTTCCTCTTTGCTTCTATTTCACTTGTACAGGTGTATTGATGTTTATTTAACCTGTTTATGAAGTATTTTAAAAATAAAAGAGTTATAAATATATTATAAGTTTTTGGGATAAGACTATAATTAGTCTAACGCACAACTTATAGTCTTCTAGTTTAATTTGTTTACTTAGTTATCAATGTATATGTTTAAAACTGTTATAAATTAATTTAGAAAAAGATAAAATAAAAGCTAGGGTTTTGACCCTCGCGTTTATCTTGCACAGGTTATAAGCTTTTGTGGTAAATACAATTATTTTCCGAATAAGTAATTTCTTAGTTTTATTCTATTTATTGTTTACATTTACATTTGTATTTATTTACTATTCTCTAACTTAGAAATGACTCAGAGCTCCGTAAGCATTAAAACATTAACTATGTAACTTTGTTTACTTTTCATAAATAAAGGGCTTGTAAACATAACACTAATTTTGGTTTATGTTAAGTAATAGTTTAAGATTTTAGTTAATAGATTTAATAGATAAACTGTGTGGTGAATAACTTATTTATAAACTTAGTTGTTATCTTCTATAAGCTTCTATTTTATGAGGATACTATTATTGTAACTATAATGTAGTTTACTATTTTTTTCTGCATTTTTATCTAGTTATGCTAAGTAAAAATAGTAAACACAAATAAATCATAACACTGTTTTTCCTTCATAATATTTTAAAAATTGAAATAAATTTACTCTGCTATTTACAGTTACAAAATCCTACCTACTATTTTCATTCTCTTATCTACTTAAAGCATTCTATCTGTGCTAGAGTTCGACCTGGTTTCCAGTTGTGGAAAAACATAGTTTAGATATTTATTTTCATTATAACACATTATTCTCTAAATCCATTTCATTTCTATAACACTCTAATAAGAATACTAATCTAACATTTCATGACCTGAACTGTTAACATTCATATAGGAGTTAAACTAAGATTATTTAACTAACATAGTAAAATAAAAGAAGATAGAACCTGTTGAGGACAGATGACAATAGCTTTAGGAGGCCATTCCTCCCTACCAATCTCTTGGAGAGTGCTGAAACAATGCTTCCTCAGGACCCTCGAGCCTGTTCCTGGTATTCTTGGCTGAGAACTGGTGGAGAATGCAAACAATAGAACCCTCTGTCAACTAACTAGTTCAATACCTCAGTAAAACACTCTGCTCTTAGCAGTATAATGTTCATCTTAAAAGCTGCACTAGATGAGTCAGCAGTTATCCCCTCAAACACTTTCCAAATTTCCCTTCCATTGAATTTCTCTGAAGTACATTCATTCTACTTGAATGATCACTTCTTTAGAATGAGCAGCCTCATCTCTCTTCAATGGGAATTTTTATAAAGATTGCCTAGGTATTTTGGGTCGGTTTTCATTAATTGAGCCACTTGCTCTGATTCCACTTTCTTGGGGAATCATGACCACAAATGTAGGGAGGTTGCCACCTGCAATAGTTGGAAGGGCTTTGAGGATGTTGCCACATGTCAGTTTGCTCTCCACCCAGTCCCCTCCACCAATTTGACTTGTAAACACTCTTTTAACAGCTCTCCTAAGCTATTGTCTCCTCATTTATTTATTTATAATAAAATATTCAGAATTTACATAAAATATTCAGAATTTTACATAAAATATTCTTGACCCCAGTGGGTCATCAATTACAACTTAGCATGAAATTTGACATATTGTTCCTCAAATAATATAAAATTGTTTTTGCAAAATTGGGGCATGTGACATACACACCCCCTTAAATTATAACATCGTTCTCGATGTTATTTATTCTTCGTCATCAGAATTCCCCTAGAATAGAATTGGATATGCATCCTGCATATTACTTTCCAATTCCTAGGTGGCTTCCTCTGGACTGGTGCTTCCATTGCTCCTTCACCTAACCAATGGTGTAGTTTCGAAGTGTGATCTCACTTCGACCGAGAATAAAGTCTGGTTCCACTAAAAATCATCCTTCTAGTTCCACCTGTACATCATTCTAGTTAAGAACATGAGTAGCATCATGAAAATATTTATTTAATACATAAATGTCGAAAACATTATGAACTCTTAAATTCAGTGGTAATGCTAATTGATAAGCTATCTATCCAATCTTGGACAGTATTTCAAATGGACCATAGTAACGAGGTGCTAGTTTGGCACAACTACCCAACCGTAGAGAGCTCTTTTTGGGTCTCACATTGATGAACATAGGTTCACCTACCTGAAACTCCTTTGGAGTTATTTTAAGGTCTGCTTGACTTTTCTGTCGATCTTGCGCAATTTTCAAATTACCTCGTACCTACTTTACAATTTATTCCATTTCTTTCAATAGTTTAGGACTTAATACTAATCTGTCCACCAAATTACTCCAAGAGATAGGATTGTTACACTTCCTTCCATACAATATTTCGAAAGGACTAAATCTGGCTTACGCTTGATAATTATTATTATAAGCAAATTCTACCAGATGCAAATAATCCTCCCATTTACCTGTTTGATCCTTTACATACATTCTTAGTAAATCTTCTAGTACTTGGTTTACTCTTTTAGTTTGTCCATCAGTTTGAGGATGGAATGAGGTACTAAAATTTAGTGTAGTATTTAATCCTTTAAACAGATATTTCCAAAAATTACCAGTAAATTTAAGGTCTCTATCTGAGATTATAACTTTCGGTATCCCATGCAGTCAGAAAATTTTCTTTAGAAAGATATCAGCTATGTTTGCAGCTTTATACATAGTTTTAATAGGTATAAAGTGGGCTACTTTACTCAATTTGTCAACTACTACCATTATAGAATCATTTAAATTCTGATTTTTAGGCAGTCCAGTAACAAAATCTAAACTAGTTATCTCCCATTTCTAGCTAGGAATGGGCAATGGTTGAAGTAATCCAGCTGGGTGTTGATGTTCATTTTTTACCTGCTGACATTCAAAACACCTAACGATATATTCTCCCAGTTCAGTCTTCATGTTTGGCCAAAAATATTGTTTTCTTAACATAGTTATAGTCTTCTGATAACCTAGATGGCCTGAGTATGGAGTTTTATGGATTTCATCTAAAATTAATAACTTAACTTTAGGTACATTAGGCACATACATTCTGTCTTTATACAGTAAAAATCCTTTTCCATTCAAACTGTACCCTTTACTTAAGCTCTTTGTTGGATTTTCTTTCATTTTTACTTGTAAATTTTGGTAAATTTCATCATATTCTATCCTTGCTTTAAGTTGATCTTCCAGATATGTTGTATAAGTGCTGATAATTGCTATAAATTTTAGCCTTACATTTCTACTTAATGCATCAACAACTTTATTTTCTTTCCGTTTAATGTGCTGAATTTCGAAATCATACTCACTTAGAAAAGCTAGCCACCTAGCTTGTCTAGCATTCAGATTAGGCTGATCTAAAAGATATTTTAGTCCTTTATTATCGGTCATTAGAATAAATTTTCTTCCAATTAAATGATGACACCACATCTTTAGAGCATGTATAACAACAACTAATTCCAAATCATAAGTTGCATAATTCTTTTCATGAATTTTTAATTTTCTAGACTCATAAGAAATAACATGCCCTTCTTGAGTCAATACTCCAACTAAACCATCATGGCAGGCGTCAGTACACACTGCAAAATATTTATTTGTATTAGATATTCTTAAAATAGGTGCACTGGTTAATAAATTTTTTAACTTTTTAAAACTATCCTCGCATTTCTAGTTCCAATCAAATTTATTTCCCTTCTTCCGCAAAGAAGTTATCGGATTTGCAATTCTCGAAAAACCTTCAATGAACCTCCGGTAATAAAAAGTAATTCCCACAAAGGATTGAACATCAGTTACATTTTTAGAAACTGGCCAATCTTCAATCGCCTTTATCTTTTTGGGATCCACCGAAATTCCTTCCTTAGTAACCACATGACCTAAGTACTAGATTTTCTCCTTAAAGAAGTCGCATTTACTAAACTTTGTAGAGAATTGATGATCTTGTAACTCTTGCAAAACAATTTTTAAATGTTCCTTATGTGGAAATTGAACCCAGGTGTTAGAACAATTACACTCACAAAAATTGCCAATTACACATGCAAATTACACACAAAGGAGACTAAATATAGAGCAGAACACTAATCTATATTGAATAAGTGTATAGTAGCCAAACCTGTGAATTCATAGGCTGCCACAATAAATAATTACATGAGAAATTCGAATGCATAAGGATTCCATTCAAATTTGGTCAAAAGCAGGCTTACTAAATCTAAGCAAATCCCCCATAGGTGCATAAAGCAGTTTCCAAATCTGTCTAGGATCTCACGAATTGGAAAAATAAATTAGGAAATCTAATAGATGATGGAAGGACAAATCATACATGCTTTTCTTAGGAGAAAAGAGTGGAGGATGATGAGGACAAAAAACAAGTTAACTTCACCTAGTCAAACTTTCCCAATTGCCTTAAAACTTAGCAAAAGCAGGCAATAAAGCAGAAAAAGCAGACATGCACTAGGAAGGCCAGGAATAAAGAAGATTTGATTCCAAGTGGTTTCCCAAGTGGTCCATGACTCAAATTTAGCAAGTTTGACCACTTTGGATGTGTGGAGGACAGCTTGCATAAGGTGGAATATGGAAACTAGGAAAATAAGACAAAAATTGGATTAATTAATGTCTAAGGTAGCTAACTATGGGTTGATTATTTTAACACCCCCCCTTAAGCCTGACTTATGAGTAAAATATCAGAAAATTATAAGGCCTAGCAACAAGACTTAGTCACCCTTTACATACTTCATGTCCATTTAACGAAGGAAAGAGGCAAAAACCCAGTGGGAAAAATCCTCCCTTAAACATGGACAGTAAAACAAAATTTGAAAATCTTGTCATCACTCATGCTTCACAACATGATCAGAAATCCCCAGTAGTTATTTGAGATTGCTGAATGTCTTCCCACAAAAAAATATGATGAATATATAGACATTCGGATCTGACTTGCATCGAAAAAAATTCAGTGATAGCAGAAAGCTATCAATCTTGGCATACCAAGCCCTGGGGGCTTGCTTAAGTCCATACAATGAATTTTTTAGCCTACACACAAGAGATGGATTAGTAGAAAATCCTTGAGGCTGCTACTTGTAAATCTCTTCAGTGAGATCTCCATTCAGGAAAGCACACTTCACATCCATGTGATGTACCTTCCACTGCTTCGAAGCTGCAATGGCTAAGGCTAGCCTGATGGAGTCCATCTTTGCCACTGGTGCAAAGGTCTCATTGTAGTCTATGCCATGTACTTGTGAGTAGCCCTTGGCTACCAATCTAGCCTTTTATTTCAAAGGTGAACCATCAGCAGCAAATTTCATTTTGTAAACCCACTTACACTGAACTAGCTTCCTCCCTGGGGGAAGATCAACCAGCTCCCAAGTGTTGTTCTTCTGGAGTGAGCTGAACTCTTCTTTCATGGCGGTTTTCCATCTTGCATCATTTGCTGCATCTTCATATGTCTGTGGGTCTGGTTCAACCATGAGATAGCATTTCTCTTCAAACATAGGATCTTTCATGCACAAAGCACTCTCAAACTAAGATCTAGTCTTCCTAGGATCATTACACTAGTAGAAAATGAGAAATTAATGACTAAAAAAATGACTAAAATTAGGCTATAAATGACTATTTTTGAGTCGGTGACTAATAGTAGCAAATTACCACTATCTTATAGCTAGTCATATTTCACTAGTCATTAATAGCTTGACTTAGTAGTCATTGATTTAGTCATTGATTTGGTCATTGATAGACAATGATTTATTCATTGATAGACAATGCTTTAGTCATTGATAGTCAATGATTTAGTCATTGTTTTAGTCATTGATAGTTAATGATTTAGTCATTGATTTAGTCATTGATAGACAATGATTTCCTATAATATAGACAATGCTTTAGTCATTGATAGTCAATGATTTAGTCATTGTTTTAGTCATTGATAGTTAATGATTTAGTCATTGATTTAGACATAGATTTAGTCACAGATTTAGTCATTGATTTAGTCACTGAGTTAATCATTGATTTAGTTGCTAATTTAGTCACTGATTGCAACCATTAATGACCAAATATACGACTAAATAAACTACTAGATGTTAACATATTAATGTCTAAGCTAAATATGACTAAGATACGATAAATTAGCTACTAATAGTCATATATATGTGAATTTAGTCATTTTTGTAGTCACAAATTTATGATAGGGCACAGAGGAATCGAACCACCAACCTCCTGCCTATAATTAGGCAAGCACTCTACCATTGAGCTAGCACCCTTTAAGAAGTTGTTATTGCTTGACAATGATGATATTCAAACAAATTTATGATAGATATCAATCTACAAACTACATAATTATTACTATTACAACTTACCAGTAACTAGTATTTATGAAAGTAGTCATTTACGCAGTGGAGAATTGTAAATAAGAAGGATCTGCGTTGGATAATTTCACAAATCTCGATGTTTCAATCCCTACTATGGGAAGGGTAAGGAAGCTGTTGTGTCTCCATTACACCAATCATAGCAGGCATGCCTCGCTCCAAAGAAAATTGCACCTAGGCTTCATGTGAATCCCTTGGTGCAAATGACATGGTCAAAACATTTCTCTTCAAAAGTTATGCACCCCGGCTTGCCACCTAAGCATGCCATAAGGATTTCATATAAGGGCATATCCTCAAACTCCATAAATCATTGCAAAAACAAAATACGGGACTTATCACCAAACTTTGCCACCCATGCATATATATAGTTGTCATTAATAATCTTAACCAGCTCAGGGAGGTATTTCACAATTAATATTCACCATTATCCTTTGTAAACTTGCTAGAGAAGCCAAGTTTGTTCACCTGCTATCTTGTTTCTCAAAGTCCATTTGTTTTAGCTCGAAACTTGAGGTAGACTTGATTTATGCTCATAACTCACCTATTGACATAATTATGTCTACAAGATTTAATAATTGTATTTTCATTTTTTATTGTAGGATATTTATTATTTAAAATGTCAAAAGCACAAGGAATAGGGAAGCTACCTTAAAATGGGAAGTTGAAGAAAGTGCCAACCCTTGGAAAGATCCAGATCCAATGTTGCTCACGGATACAAATCATTTAATTGGATTCCAAGATGACCTTGAGTGCCCAAATACATGTATAGAATGTTCGTCAATGAAGACTTCCATAAGGACCATGATGACTTAGAGGTCTTTTGAAATATCAGAAAGCACATCCTTTACTTGATTGCCGCCAAACCAATAATATTCCCATATAACGATGTTGTCAAATCGATATTCAGACACATTAATCTTGGAATGAGATCAGTCATAAGTGAAGGTAGGGTTTCCATAGCTTATTTACAACCCTATTCATTCAAAATAATGTTCAAGCTCAAGAAAATTCAAAGTGCTATTGAACAAAACATTTCTGAATGAGTACAAAGCCAAGGAATTCAATCTAGTAAAAAAATTGAAAGATTGGTGGACTGAATATAAGGCCTTCTTAGAAAAGAATAATTGGATGTATTCTACACAATACTTGAGATACCCATATCGGTTTATGAAAACCATGATTTTTATGTTATATGGCGAGGAGGGATCCTCTCATTTTAAAATAGAATGGAATCTATTGGCGCATCGTGTAGTAGACACATGGCATGATTTCAATTGGCTGAGCATCTTGTCTATCAATCTAATGTGCTTCACTAGGGCCATTAAAAAGGTATAAGGATACAAAAACCAGAGTTTTTACGTGTTATATTACATATTAGATGCAGTTTGTTCCTATAATCCTTTTCCCAAAATGGGATGAGAGTGGAAACCTAGTCTTCTACCTATGCATGTACATTGTTGTGAATTATGGTCCTCCAACTATAGGTTATATTTCTATAACAAAAATTAAAGCCTTGCAAAAATTAAAAGAGAAATGAAGGGTAACCATACCAGTCATGATAAATTCCAATAAGGCCTCTTTCATATATCACACCAAGTGTATTCTTTTTTGCAATGGTTGGGACAACATTCATAACCCAAACTTTGTCAGATGTAAGTGTTGCTGCAAAGCCACCAAGACCTGCATTCATGTCCATAACATTGCGATATCTACTCTCCCCAATATATTTGTTCATTATTTTGTAGCCTTTCACATGCTTTCTCCACAACTGTGTATCAGCATTATATGTCTCAGTAGTAACAACTAATAATGAACCACTGAGAACTCTAGGAGGAACAGCATTCAGGCGCTTTGGGAACTTCTCCAAAATCCCTCTAGACACATCATTAGCATCACTGAATTTAGGCATTTGCATAGTGCATCTTTGCATTCTCTTGTTCCTGGGGGGTCAGCAGATTTTATAGACATTATCAGATAAGCATAAAATTTCAATCATCTGAGTAAAACTAGGCCATTTGAGTGAAACTAGGGCACTGTCAAAGCAAACTCTTCTTGTACTATAATGAAATATGAATCCAATTATGCAAACATGCTTGAAATTTTTTAGGATTTAGATAGTTGAACTTAAACCTGTTTGCAGCACAAGATCAATTCATGCATGGCCATTAAAATGTAAAAGTAGATAGGAAAATTCAAAACTCACATAAAAATGATGAAATCAAAATGTATCTCTGCCTATCTGTAATAATATTGTCAAGGGGAAATATCTAATTTAATAACATGCCTTCAAAATTTGAAGTACATAATTATAAAATTTTGGGAGTACTCATGGAATCTAATTCCTCTTTTGAAGAATATGGAAGATATGTTTAGATGCAAAGAGGCTCTCAGGGAACAGGTCTAGAACAAAGTACAAAGCTATTAGATAACATGAATCAATAAGGCCCAAGGGCATACTCTGGACACTATAGAGTATAGAACGATAGACTGGACTTTGGAGTCGTTTCTTGACGACTTTCAAAAAAGTGCAGAAAACACCTCATAAATGTGATTTCAATTTTCATGGGGAATAGAAATGGAGATTTTTTTCTTTGAAAAAATGGCATATTGCAATATTAACAACACACAAATGTGTTTAACGTTAATTTTATTACATGTGACCAAATGAAAATTTAAAGGCTAGGTGGCTAAACCACCATGCTATAAATGTGTGAATCAAGATGTTATATTTGTAAGAGAAAATTATTCAATAATAAAAGTGTATCTTCTCATTTTTTCTTCTCTTTGGCATTCATTTGTACATGTGTGCAACCTATAAACAAATATGACATATACCTGAAACCTGGAATCAAGTTTCTGAGAGTCTTCCAATCCTTGGTGAACAACGCTGCACCATAAGACGTCTGGACACCAAGTATAACAAGGCAAGTACAAATATATCTAAGATTTTAGAAAAGTCAAAATGGCATTAATAATTTGAAAAGTTTAAAAGTGAAATGGCCAGTTAATATTGAATTTTTTGACCTCAAAACTAAAGTTTAAAAAGGCTGCATTGATCAGGACCAATCTTCATTTATCAAGACATCACTGCAAGGGTCAAATGGCAGCATAAGAAAATGAACAGAGAGTGGATACATGAAGATCACCTGTGTGAAACATGCATGGACATCATTTGAGAATGCACTGATTCTTGTGTGGCATTGCAGAACAAAGACCATGTAACCCATTGAGATAAACACAGTTACAGACAGTTCAAGATAGATGCCTAGGTTGAGTTTGTGCAGAACAGCAAAACCTTGAATACAAAAACACCCTGTAGTGGAGAAAATGGAAAGGAGAGATAGATCAGACTGCAGTGCCCAGATGCCCGTATTTTCAACTAAGATATCAATGTGAACAAGGGCCCAGATGGAAGATACAACCAAGCAGGATTCAATTGTGCTTCCTCTAATGGAAACCATGGAGAATGAAGCTCATGTAAAATAAGGCTGATACCCACAAATCTAGAAAGTTTGCATACTGACAACACATCAAAAATATCAAAGACAGAATATGGGCAGTTTTTGTAGGCAGAAAAATGCCAGAAAATTGTCACCAGCACAGTGGATGCCTGAAACAAGATGTGGGCACACTGTAGATATGCTAAATGCAATGGAAATTAGTGGTTATGGATACCATAAACAGTAGCTTGAAATGATAGACATATTTCGACACCAAGGAAACATTAAGCTGTAAATATATGGAACACCGAAGTGAAGGTCAAGATGCTGCTGCAAACAAATGGTGACACCAATCTCCAGGCACAAAAAGTTGTGGTAATGTTACTAGCAGCACAAATCAAAGCATGTGTAGTAGACACATGGCATGATTTCAATTGGGTGAGCATCTTGTCTGTCAATCTACTGTGCTTCACTAGGGCCATTAAAAAAGTATAAGGATACAAAAACCATAGTTTTTACATGTTATATTACATATTAGATGTAGTTTGTTTCTATAATCCTTTTCCCAAAATGGGATGAGAGTGGAAACCTAGTCTTCTACCTATGCATGTACATTGTTGTGATATGTGGTCCTCCAACTATAGGTTATATTTCTATAACAAAAATTAAAGCCTTGCAAAAATTAAAAGAGAAATGAAGGGTAACCATACCAGTCATGATAAATTCCAATAAGGCCTCTTTCATATATCACACCAAGTGTATTCTTTTTTACAATGGTTGGGACAACATTCATAACCCAAACTTTGTCGGATGTAAGTGCTACTGCAAAGCCACCAAGACCTGCATTCATGTCGATAACATTGCGATATCTACTCTCGCCAATATATTTGTTCATTCTTTTGTAGCCTTTCACGTGCTTTCTCCACAATTGTGTATCAGCATTAAATATCCCAGCAGTAACACCTGATAATGAACCACTGAGAAATCTAGGAGGAACAATATTCAGGCGCTTTGGGAACTTCTCCAAAATCCCTCTAGACACATCATTAGCATCACTGACTTTAGGCATTTGCGTAGTGCATCGTTGCATTCTCTTGTGCCTGTGGGGTCAGCAGATTTTATAGACATTATTAGATAAGCATAAAATTTCAATCATCTGAGTAAAACTAGGCCATTTGAGTAAAACTAGGGCACTGTCAAAGCAAACTCTTCTTGTACTGTAATGCAATATGAAGCCAATTATGCAAACATGCTTGAAATTTTTTAAGATTTAGACAGTTGAACTTAAACCTATCTGTAGCACAAGATCAATTCATGCATGGCCATTAAAATGTAAAAGCAGATAGGAAAATTAAAAACTCACATAAAAATGATGAAATCAAAATGTATCTCTGACTATCTATAATAATATTGTCAAGGGGAAATATCTAATTTAATAACATGACTTCAAAATTTGAAGTACATGATTAGAAAATTTTGGGAGTACTCATGGAATCTAATTCCTCTTTTGAAGAATAGGGAAGATATGCTTAGATGCAAAGAGGCTCTCAGGGAACAAGTCTGGAACAAAGTACAAAGCTATTAGATAACAGGAATCAATAAGGCGCAAGGGCATACTCTAGAAACTATAGAGTATAGACTGATAGACTGGACTCTGGAGTTGTTTTTTGACGACTTTTAGAAAAGTGCAGAAAACACCTCATAAATGTGATTTCAATTTTCATGGGGAATAGAAATGGAGATTTGTTTCTTTGAAAAAATGGTATATCGCAATATTAACAACACACAAATGTGTTTAACGTTAATGTTATGACATGTGACCAAATGAAAATTTAAAGGCTAGGTGGCTAAACCACCATGCTATAAATGTGTGAATCAAGATGTTATATTTGTAAGAGAAAAGTATTCAATAATAAAAGTGTATCTTCTCATTTTTTCTTCTCTTTGGCATTCATTTGTACATGAGTGCAACCTATAAACAAATATGACATATACCTGAAACCTGGAATCAAGTTTCTGAGAGTCTGCCAATCATTGGTGAACAATGCTGCACCATAAGAAGTCTGGACACCAAGTATAACAAGGCAAGTACAAATATATCTAAGATTTTAGAAAAGTCAAAATGGAATTAATAATTTGAAAAGTTTAAAAGTGCAACGGCTAGTTAATATTGAATTTTTTGACCTCAAAACTGAAGTTAAAAAAGGCTGCATTTATCAGGACCAATCTTCATTTATCAAGACATCATTGCACCCACAAATCTAGAAAGTTTGCAAACTGACAACACATCAAAAATATCAAAGACAGAATATGGGTAGTTTTTGCAGGCAGAAAAATGCCAGAAAATTGTCACTAGCACAGTGGGTGCCTGAAACAAGACGTGGGCACACTGTAGATATGCTGAATGCAATGTAGATCAGTGGTTATGGATACCATAAACATTAGCTTGAAATGATAGATATATTTTGACACCAAGGAAACATTAAGCTGCAAATATATGGAACACCAAACCGAAGGTCAAGATGCTGCTGCAGACAAATGGTGACACCAATCTCCAGGCACAACAAGTTGTGGTAATGTTACCAGCAACACAAATCAAAGCACGTGTAGTAGACACATGGCATGATTTCAATTGGGTGAGCATCTTGTCTGTCAATCTACTGTGCTTCACTAGGGCCATTAAAATTTAGGACCAATATTGGATAACTCATAGTACAGAAGAAAAAGTAGCAATACACAGCACTTGTTGTGATTCTTTGTTTCCAATGTGAACGCACGCACATACTAGCCATATTATTATTCCAATAATTCTAGAAAAAATTTACAGCCAATATTGGATAATACAAAAGAAAAGGTAACATTCCACAGCACTTCCTGTGATTCTTTGTTTCCTATGTGAACACACGCACATCGCACATACTAGCCATATTTTGCATGAACCTGGGTAAAAAATGAAACCCCTTTCAAATCAAATAAATATTCAATACATACAGCTATTCTCAATAACATTCAGAAAAACTTGGGCCGTGTCATAAAAATCCAGAGAGTCCAAACTATGCAGGAAGACAATGGATTACAGTTGAGTTGACACTTTATTATATCTGTCTGCTCATATAAGTTATTTAACTTGTCCTAAATCGAGTATGGAAGCCTTTATTTTTACAATTTAAAGCACTAAGAACCGAATTATTAAACCTTAGATGCATCAGATAAAGAGAAAATAAGCATAAATAAGGGAAAGGATGAACGAACATTATATTTCCCTGAACTCAGGTAAGGTCCATGACTTGAGCTCAAGGAGGTCCTGAATATAGCAAAGAAACTGAAACTGAAGGAGATACAGATATATAAAAAAAGCTAGTATATAGCCTCTGCTCTAAAGTACTGGACTGTAGATTTATGTTTAAACTAAAAATAGCATGCATCCAACTTGACACACTATGCGATTAATCCTCCTTTCTAGATTTCGGAAGCCAGGAAAAGTATGGTTGATTGGTTACAGATCTCATCCAAGCCCGCTTATGATCATTGAAATCCACAAAGTGCTGAGTGGCAGCAACCCGATCCAATGGAATGTAGGCGTAGACCCCATTTATCATCCCTGCAGCAAAACCTATATAGCCCGCCATGACTCCATGAATAGCAGAATGAGCGATCAGAGTACAATAGATATTATCAGCAGCATTTGCAGGCATGGATCTGATCATATAAGTTGGGTAAATATACTTCAATGTAAATTTCTCACTGGGATGATGTTTCTTCCACCAATTCTTCAACTCATCCCTGAGCCATGGCCAACATCCAAAAACACAAGATTTCCATATTCATCCCTCTTCTCCTTGTCCTCAGACCTCCTGGGAATCAATTCTTGTCCAGCCCCCTCTGCAACAAAAAGGGCAAAGTGCCCATTGTCTGCCAACATGTTCTCTAAAAACTCAAACAAACCACCCTCTCCCTCCAGATAAAATGGGTTCTTGGGTATAAGGAAGCAATCCACATCCCTGCTACCCAAAGTTGAATTCATTGCAATATGTTCAGTATTCCTACCCATCAATTTAACTAGCCCTACTCCATTAGGGGCACTCTCGGCCTCAACATGGGCTGCATTGATAGCACTCTGGGTTGTCTCCACTGTTGTATGAAACCCAAAGGACCTATCAATAATCCCCACATCATTGTCCACAGAATTTGGGATCCCAACAATGGAAACTCTTATTCTCCTCCTCTTAAATTCTTCAAATACTTTCACTGCACCCTTCATGGTTCCATCCCCACCAATGATATAAACCTGGTTAAAACCACAGGCTTCAATACCAGCAACTATCTTCTCCAAATCAAAGCCTCCCCTCGAGGTCTCCAGCATTGTCCCCCCTGTCCTGTGCCAATTATTAACCAACTTCGGATTCAAAGCCACATGCTCTGATGAATAAAACCCACGATAGCCCGACCTAATCCCTTTGATATCCCTTACTCCACACTGAAACCAAAGACCAATTACAAGCTCTCTAATAACTGTGTTAATGCCAGGAGATAACCTCCCACATGTATAGGGTGTGCTGCCACTGTAACGGAAGCCTTTGTGGCTAGAAAGGGGGTGGACAATACCCTAAAGTGTAGACAGATCTCTTTTTAAATGCTGGCAGAGGTCTATCCAGAGCTTAGTGAGGATACCGAGGGTACAACAGAAAGAGCCTAGTGCTGGAAGGTGAGGGTTGTTTACTCACTAAAAACTTAATTATCCAAAATCATGATGGATGGAAACTCTCTGGTGAGGGACCGGATAGGGATTTTATCCAACATTCACTAAAAAATTATCAATTCACAGTAATTACCAGGATTTTTTAAGCAAATAAGGTGGTGTTGACGCCAGACATGCAGAATTCGCGGCCCGCCTCTTTAAAAGTCTTCAGGTTCTCTCCAATGCTGTTTTATCCATGGCAGCTATGGCAATTAAATAGATAAATTGTGAAATCAACTGTGGTTAATATCAATCCCAAACTCCTCAACTAGTATGACCAATATCCATATCCAAAACCCACCAAACCCTCCAATGTTTGGCGCGAACCCTCCAATGTTTGGCGCCAACGGTTAGGCCATTTGACAAGAAGTAGCAGGTTGAGCAGCAATCTAAATTGTCTGAATTGAAGGATGGTAAGGAAAATCAAAATTCCGTTGCTGTAGAGGTTGGGTCAAGACCGTTCGACCTACCATGAAAATAAAATATTTGTGTGTTTTCATATATATATTTTTTATTTTTATTATTTAATTTGGATAATGGTTTTTTTTCAGTCTTTTTAGGTATATATATATATGTATATTTTTTTAATTATTTTTTTTCATAAATTATGTTTATAGTGGTTTGGTTTGTTTTATTTTTTTATTTGTTTATATAAGTTATATATATTTGTGTTTTTTTAATTATTTTATTATATAAAAAAAAAATTGTTTTTTTTATATTTTTTGTTTTACTGTGTGGACTAGGTTAAACGAACAATGAATCAGGTAAGTAGTAATGTCTAGTAGAGAGGTGGGATGTGGGACTAGGTAAAGACTATGGGGCAGGTAGTAATCATGTGTATGGTAGGCTTGTTGTAATGGTTGGTCTTCTAGTAGTATGGTATACTGGGTAAAGCCAATTGGTATGGGGTAGACTGCCCAACCAATTATTATAATCTACTAGCCCATTCCTAGTTGGGTGTAATCCACGCATATCAAATATATATTCTAATTCTATTTAATTGAAATTTTCTTTCACTCCTTCCATGTAATATTGTACCGTACTTCCCCAATGAGTTCCCTCAACATCTGTACTCCCCAGTTCCTCTAGTTTAATGGTTCATTTTTGAGCAATCAATCTACTAGCACCATCTTGGTAAAGAGACTGGCTATTCCTCGTAGCATAACTTCCTTTCTACCATGAACCAATTGGCTCTTGGCTGCACTACCTTCTAAATCTACCCGTCAAGGAATGTCATTTGAAAGCGAAACCAGGAAACAAGGAAAAATGGGACCTATATTAACTAACTGGTTATCTCCTTCTCAAAGAAAGTAATATATAAGAAAAGAGGTCGAACAATAAAAAATTGTAAATAAAGTTACTAGTATAAATAATATGTATAAAGGCAAGTTCCCCATTTGAAATAGGCACCCGGAGATAAAACTAATCATGGCACAAAGGTTTGTAAGAATCGCCCTCAATAAAAATATTCTAACGAATATTTCCTTTCATAAGTAGGCATCGAATCCTATATCAAATCTATGATCAACTGCATGGAGTAGAATAATGAGAATCGGCATCGACTGATCTTTACGCATACTTGGATTGATTAACAGCATCGCCACCTGATCACATCGACTTATACATGAAGTACAAACATCGAGTGTATCAACTCTTGGGATTGACAAACACTTGTGAGCACTGTTGAAAAATGGATGTAGGTTTCTGGATATAACACAAATCATAAATGAAACCCTCTAACATTATGCAATATACACCCACCATATCCATATTACTTGCAATTAAAATTTGGGTTTAGAAACCACTTTTATTAAAGTTCAAATTCTAGAAAAA
>LPNX010263292.1:285551-489643 GCA_001517045.1 Pseudotsuga menziesii
TAATGGAAGAGTTAAGCTAGAAATAGGATAGAATGCAGTTGAATTCATTTAGGATATCTTGTGAAGCTATAAGATTGTTAGCATAAATTTAGGAATTAACTTTCTAATTCTATATTTAGTTTCCTTCTCCTTTTGTATATATTCTGAATTAGTCTATTAAAAGGTTGGATTCTTCGAGTAATGGAAGGCTTATTTCCGACGTATGAGATTGTTGTAATCCCCAAAGTTAATCAATGAGTCTTACAATTCTTGGGGGCTGCTCATGAATCTTACAAATATAACAATATTAAGCAGATTAAGCAATTTTAGTATTTGGGAAAGCATTATACTTTACTACAAAAAAGAGGTGCAACAGCAGGTAAAGACTTGCACAACTCCTCTCGTACATGTTTCTGGAAGGGGTCCCATAGGGAAAGTAAAGAGTCCAGGTCCCTCCCTTGAACCTTTAAGTGAGGAAATTCTTAGATATTATAACCTTTAGTCTGAAATCCTATACACAACATTTTTGGTCTACCAACCCTTGAATTGCTAGTTCCTGAGTTTTATCTGTAAACATAGCAATATTATTATGAACCTGGGCAGGTCTGACCTATTTTCGGGGCTACAACTTGTGAAAATCACATGATATCCAATAATAGATTTGATCCTTATGGCCTATTATAGTGCATCTATAGGTGTAGCATTTCTCTGTTACTGTAAGGGAATTATGATCTAGCCATTTCATCTCCACCACATCCACAACAAAGAAAAAAAACATGAATAGAAAAAAAACACAATAGATAATCAAGAAAAACACAGAACAAACCTGAAGGTCTAAACATTGATGTCATTCTGAAGGCAGTGGAGACCCAACGTGAAGCTCAATACCAATATTTGTCAGTTTCAATTTTTGTCCACCGACACCAATCTCGTCACCATGTTTAGAATTGCCTGAATTCCAATTCCATTTAATCTTCTTAGATGTTTCTTCAAGCATCTTCTTAGATTTAGACAAATTACTTGTAAATATAGTCCTCTTAGTCTAAGTATTCAACATAGTAGGTCCACGTCAAAATTGAACTCCCTGTACAGGTGCCTGAAGGATAAAGAAAGAAAACAATTCTTTAGGAGCCCAATCCTTTTCAACCAACAATCATATATAACTTAGTGACTGCAACTTGGTGAGACCTCTGGCCCAATCAATTATCATGACCTTTGATTCGCCAAAAATAGAAAGCTAGAGTTTTTTTTTTTTTGTGAACCATAAAAGCCCCCATAAGGCTAAAAGTTCATGCAATTGCTTTGTTGGATTTCTGAAGATCAAGGTGCATTGCATTAATATTACTCATAGAAGGTAGACAACTTACAAAAATTACACTTCATTGCCAAATTTGCAATTTTCCATGACACAATTAAAAATGACTAACATAAATGACTAATTCATATTCTTCTAGCTAGTCATTTTTTATGTCGTGACTAAATTAGTCATTTATTTTAGTCATGTTTAACTCAGTCACTTATTATCTAGTCATATTTGTTAACTGGTGACTAAATTAGTCGTTAATTTTAGTCGTTTATAGTTGAGTCAATCAAAATTGCTCATATTTAGTAGTAAATCACTTGGAAAACCTGTGGTGACTAGAATTTTTAGTCACCTAGTAGCTAATTCCTCATTTTGTACTAGTGTTAGGATTTCTAGCTAGTTCTCCAGCTGCATGAATGGTATTTGCTGCCCATTTTGGTCTTGTAGGACTGTTAGGATCTGCAATTAAATCATCATTATCAGACATATCAGAATCAGCAATTTCAACTATCTCTTCACTTACATTCAATGGTTCTAGTGGTGAAGAGGATTCTCCAACTTCCATTGCTGCTAGGGGCTCTTCTTGGAACTGAACACTCCTTTCAATGAAGGATTTGTTTGTGCTCAAATTGATTAGCTTGTACCCTTTTTAATCTTCATAGTACCAAAAAAAAAACACTCTTGGCTTTGGGGCTACAAAGCCTTCCTCTTTTCTGTTGGAATTCTAGCCCAAGCCCTTGAGCCAAAAATCCTTAAATGGGGCACATCTAGCTTGTGCCCACTCCATTATTTGAAAGGAGTCATACCATCAAGTTGTTTATGAGGCACCCTATTCTAGATATAGGATGCACAATTTATAGATTTGGCCCAAAACTTTGGTGGCAAAGTCTTAGCCTCCATCATGCACGTTGCGATCTCTTTCAGTGATATGTTCTTCCTCTTAGCAACACCATTTTACTATGGTGTGTTAGGGATAGAATGCTGCATCTGAATACCTGCATCTACACAATATTGAATGAACCTAGAATTGACATACTCACCACTTTTGTCAGATCTAAGGACTTTGAGTTTCCTCCCAGACTGGTTTTCAACCAAAGCCTTGAAGACTTTGAAGAGGCCATAAACTTTAGACTTGTGTTTTAGGAAGTAAACCCAACAATACCTAGAAAATTCATCTATGAATATCAAGGCATATTTGGCATGACTCATTGACATATGAGGAAATGGGACAGCAACATCACTGTGGATCAACTCAAGAGGTGCAGAGGTTCTCTCATGACTAGATTTCTCAAATTTATGCTCTGGGTGTTTTCCTAAGATGCAACCTTGACAGACTCTTTTGGAAAACTTAATCTTTGGTAACTCTATGACCATTTCTTTTTCACTAAGATCAGAAATATACTTGTAATTAAGGTGGCCAAATATTTCATGCCAAAGCTTGCTTGCCTCATTAGCATGAATCAGAAGAGCAGAGGGGTTTGAGTAGGGTAGGAAGTGTGAGAACATGTATACCTTCGAAGTGTGATTTGCAAATCCTTTTGTAATGAATTTACCACTTGAGATCTCTATGATCTCAAATTCATCAAGGGAGAATATGACCTTCTTTGGAGATCCTATGTGGGTCATCTGATACACTGATAAGAGGTTAGAGGCAAGACCTAGAATATATAATACATTGCTGAACTTACCATGGTCAAGATCAATCCTCCCTTTTCCCAAACTTTCAGTGAGAGAGTCATCTCCCAGTACTATTGGTGGACCTTTCGACATGTCAAGTGAGTTGAATGCCTCCTTGGTTGAAACCATATGTCTTGAAGCTCCAGAATCAATGATGAAACTAGGTGAGCTTGATGTACCAGCAACCAATGCATGAACTCTCTCTCTGTCTTCTGAATTTGATCCTCCTTCCCTCTTCTTTGAGCTTTCAAGAAGGGAGATGCCATTCTTCTCCAGGATTTGGGTCAGCATGTCTATTTGCTTCTTCATGTAGGATCTTTTAGGATGATTGTCGTTACTACAGTATGTGCACTTGCTCATTTCTCCTTTGTTCTTCTTCTTATGGAAGTTCTTCTTGGAGCTTTGGGGCTCCTTTAGAGACTTGTTCTTGTCTCTCTTTTGCTCAGGTGGCTTCTTAGATTTCTTCTTGCCTTTTTAATCCACCCTCAAATCTCCAGCAACAAGAGCTTAGTCTTTGGAAGGTTTGATGGTGCTCATCATCACCAATTTATCTTGTTCTTGTGTGAGAGATTCCATGAAATATGCAAGGCTAGGCATTTTCTAGGCTCGAGCTGTCAACTTTGTGGCATAGAAGTCCAAGAAAAACACTGAATAGTTAGGGCCAAGCTTCGATATTATGGCCAAAACTAGATGCTCATCCTTCTTTTCGATCCCACCTTGTTTTAGCTGCAAAACAAGGGCTTTGAACTTGGAAAAATAAAGTTGCATGGATTCAAAGCTATTGGGACTTAGGGAGATCAATTCATTTTCAATTTTATGTCCCCTCATCTCATCTATCTTGCCAAAAATCTCAACAAGCTTCTCCCATACTTCATTTGGTGATGTTAATCCATCAATATGGAAAATGAGGTCTTTGGATATGCTCAGACACAGGAGACCATAGCCCTCATCCCTCCTGTTGTGCCATTTAATTTTCTCTGCAGCTGCATTGGGATCTACTTCTGTTGCCATAGTCACTCTGTAGAGGCCTTTCTCTCTCAACAGTATCTCCATCTCTGCTTTCCATTCAAAGAAGTTAAATGGAGTCAAGATGATCTTCTGAGATTGATCCATAGCTCAGAAATTGTCCCTTCAGTCAGCAGAATGCTCCCAGTCAATGATGTCAAACTTGCAATAACAAATTGGAAGGATAGAAATAAATCTACAAAGGCTCTGATACCATGTGGAAATTGAACCCAGGTGTTAGAACAATTACACTCACAAAAATTGCCAATTACACATGCAAATTACACACAAAGGAGACTGAATATGGAGTAGAACACTAATCTGTATTGAATAAGTGTACAATATACAACCCTGTGAATTCATAGGCTACCACAATAAATAATTACATGATATATTCGAATGCATAAGGATTCCATTCGAATTTGGTCAAAAGCAGGCTTACTAAATCTAAGCAAATCCCCCATAGGTGCATAAAGCAGTTTCCAAATCTGTCTAGGAGCTCACAAATTGGAAAAATCAATTAGGAAAGCTAATAGATGATGGAAGGAAAACTCATACATGCTTTTCTTAGGAGAAAAGAGTGGAGGATGATGAGGACAAAAAACAAGTTAACTTCACCTAGTCAAACTTTCCCAATTGCCTTAAAACTCAGCAAAAGCAGGCAATAAAGCAGAAAAAGCAGACATGTGCTAGGAAGGCCAGGAATAAAATAGATTTGATTCCAAGTGGTTTCCCAAGCGCTCCATGACTCAAATTTAGCAAGTTTGACCACCTTGGATGTGTGGAGGACAACTTGCATAAGGTGGAATATGGAAACTAGGAAAACAAGACAAAAATTGGATTAATTAATGTCTAAGGTAGCTAACTATGGGTGGATTATTCTAACACCTTATGTTCTTCTTTAGATTTTGGATAGATTAATATGTCGTTGATAAACAAAACCACAAAATTGTCCAGATATTTATGCATCACATTGTTCATTAAACAGATAAAAATAGCTCGTGAATTAGTAAGCCCAAATGGCATGTCGATAAACTCGTAATGGCCATATCGAGTCCTAAAAGTTGTTTTAAATATGTCTTCATCTTTAATCCTAACTTGGTTATATCCAGACCTCAAATCAATTTTCGACAACACCGTAGCTCCTCGTAATTGATCAAACAGATCATCTATGCGAGGCAACAGGTATCTATTTTTAACAGTCATCTTATTCAACTGACGGTAATCTATGAAAATTTGTAGAGTTCCATCCTTTTTCTTAATGAATATGATAGGTGCCCCCTAGGGAGACACACTGGGTCAAATATACTTCTTGCCATTAAGTTCTTTTAATTGTGATTTAGGTTCATTAAGTTCAAGTATGTTCATCCAATAAGGGGCCTTTGAACTGGGTACTACACCCGGTACCATCTCAATGGTAAAATCTAGTTCCCTTTTTGGAGGCAGTCTCGGAATTTCTTCTGGAAATACATCTGCATACTCTTTTAAAACTTGTATACCCTCCAATTTTAATTTATCTGTATTATTTAGATTTTCCTCATTAGTTACTGTTATTGCATAATCCTTACAACCTTTCCTAATAGCTCTCTTAAGCTGCAAATCAGAAATCTTCCTTGTGGTTTTTTTTATAGGGATTCCCTTTACACTTATTGATTTTCCATCATTATTTATACAAGTAAAGGTTTTATCATAACAGTTTAAAATCACATTATGTTGCTCTAACCAATCTATACCGATTAGTATTTCATAAGAACCAAGAGGTAGTACATTAAGCTTTACAAAAGTTTCAAATTGATCCATAACTACTGCACATTTCTTTACAAAACAAGTTACCTTCCTTTTTGCACCAGTGGCTAACTGAACCAACCAAGAAATTTCAAAATTTTCAATACGCAACTTACATTTTTCTACCAATTTAGATGAAATATAACTTAGACTAGCTCTTGGATTGATTAAAATAGTTATAGGGGTTTGGTTTATATTACCTTCTACTTCCACCATGGAAGTTTGATAGTTTTCCTATCGATTCTCCAAGGCTGCATTGATCGTGGGCATAGTCCTCGCTAAGTCTCCAACAATCATCTCCTCCTGTATTGTATGGATATTACTGACAATATTTTTCCGATTAGGACAGACTAAGGCATAATGTGGGCCATTACACTCCCAACACTTTATGGGTTCTTTGCGTTCAAATTTCTTTGTGTAATTACCATGATTATTAGCAGACTCTTTACCCTTTGGATTATTTTGATTGTTTGGTGAATTATTCTTATTCCCTTGGAAGTTCTTGTTAGGAAATTTTCTGGCCTTATTATTTTTAGAATACCGATTGGGCACAAATTATTTCTTCTTTTGATCATAATTATTACTATTCTTTTTGGCCTTCCAATTGGCCATGCTCTCCTTTTTTCGGTTCTGTTCATAACATAAATTGGCTTTCCTCATACCTTCTTCCAGAGTTTTTGGATTGTCATATTCAATCCTATCCTTTATGTGATAAGGTAAGTAGCTGAGGAACCACTGTACCTTCAGTTTCTCATCTACAAGGTATGGCACATACCTAAGCAGACTTTAAAACTTGTTGTTCAAATCTTTCATAGTTATTGTACCTAGTTTAAGCTCATAGAATTCTTTTTCTCTCTCTTCATAGTACTTCTTAGATAAGAATTTATTTTTAAAGTACTTCTTGAAGGTACTTTAATTTATGTTCTTCTCTTTTATTCCTTTCACTCTCTTTAAATCTTGCCACCATATATCACCTTTCTCTGATAGATTATAGATAGCCATTCTAGCTTTTAATTGGTTAGAATAGTTATAAATCTGGAATTACTTCTTCATCCTAGATAACCAGGATTCCACTTCCTCCCCCTTTTCAGTTTCCCCATTGAATGTTGGTGGTTTGATCTTTTTAAACTCTCCAGAAATTTCCTCATAAGGTTTATATTTTCTCTTTTAAGTATAATGGTGGTCATCACTACTATCACTAGTGGAATGAAAATTACGTTGATCACCAAATACTTCTGAAGATGAGCTGCTTTCATTTTTAGTCTATTTATCCTTTTCATACTTATGTTGGTAACTTATATATTCTGAATAAGCTCTTGTACCCTTTCCCTCAACATGAAATATTTCTGTTAGGATTTGATTCAGCTCCTCCTAAGCTCTCAAAATCCTCTCATTTTGATTTTTAACAGATTCCATTTTAGATTTTAATTCTTTTATTGCTTGTAAAAGTTCTGAGGAATTAGTGGTTATTTCTTCCTGTATAGGTTCTCTTTGTAAGTTTTCTTGTTCAGTAAAGGGAGATTCCTCTTCCGCATATTCCTCCAGTGTTTCCATACCTATTGTTAAACTTAAAAACAAATTTATATGTTCAATAACATTAAAAGAAAACAACATCAGCAAAATGATTTAATACACTCTTTCATAAAATCAAGTTGAGCTATATCAAGGCCTAGTGTTTGAACCTTGTGCTCTGATACCACATTTCAGTTTGCTCTCCACACAGTATCCCACCAATTTGATCTATAAAAACTCTTTTAACAGCTCTCGTAAGATGTTGTATCCTCATTTATTTATTTATAATAAAATATTCCGAATTTACATAAAATATCCTTGACCCCACTGGGTCATCAATTACAACTTAGCATGAAATTTAACATATTGTTCCTCAAATAATATAAACTTGTTTTTGCAAAATTGGGGCATGTGACATAAGGTATCAGAGCACTATTTTATTAGGATACTATTACTGTAACTCTAATGTAGTTTACTGTTTCTTTTCTGTATTTTTATTTAGTTATGCTAAGTAAAAACACTAAACACAAATAAATCATAACACTGTTTTTCCTTCATAATATTTTAAACATTGAAATAAATTTACTCTACTATTTACAATTACACAATCCTATCTACTATTTTCATTCTCTTATCTACTTAAAGCATTCTATCTATGCTTCAGTACGACCTGGTTTCTAGGTGTGGAAAAACACAGTTTAGAAATTTATTTTCATTCTAACACATTATTCTCTAAATCCATTTCATTTCGATAACAATCTAATAAGAATACTAATATAACATTTCATGAACTGAACTGTTAAAATTCATATAACAATTAAACTAAGATTTATTTAAATAACACAGTAAAATAAAGTAACATAGAACCTGTTGAGGAAAGACGACAACAGCTTTAGGAGGTCATTCCTCCCTACCAATCTCCTGGAGAGTGCTCAAACAACACTTCCTTAGGACCCCCGAGCCGGTTCCTGGTCTTCTTGGCTGAGAACTGGTGGAGAATGCAAACAGTAGAACCCTCTATCAATTGGTTAGTTCAATACCTTAATAAAACACTCTGCTCTTAGCAATATAATCTTCAGCTTAAAAGTTGCACTAGATCAATTAGCAATTATCCCCTCAAACACTTTCCAAATTTCTCTTCCATTTAATTTATCTAAAGTACATTCATTCAACCTGAATGATCACTTCTCTAGAATGAGCAAACTCATCTCTCTTCAATGGGAATTTTTATAAAGATTTCCTAGGTATTTTGGGTCAGTTTTCATTAATTGACCCACCTGCTCTCATTCCACTTTCTTGGGGAATAATGACCACAAATGTAGGGAGGTTGACACCTACAACAGCTGGAAGTGGTTTGAGGATGCGGCCATAAAATATTCAGAATGTACATAAAATATCCTTGACCCCATTGGGTCATCAATTACAACTTAGCATGAAATTTAACATATTGTTCCTCAAATAATATAAAATTGTTTTTGCAAAATTGGGGCATGTGATATGTGTACTCGGAAGTATTTTCTCATACCTAGAAGCCATTCTTCAGCTTTCTCCCTAGTATTCATCTGTCATTCATAGGTTGGGGCTCTCATAATTCTGAACTCTCCTTAGAGTTTGTCATCATTCCTCGGTTTCTTTCTACATGGAGAAAGGGAATTATCTCTAGAAAGATTGATAATCTCTTTCTCGAGGTTTAGTTGTGTGTTATTCTTTTCCTTTTTCTTTTGGGATGCTAGCCCATTTGTGATAAAAATATTTCTTGGATTTGTTGGTTAAATGAGTAGGTTGTCCATGAGGGCTTCCTCCCATCATGTTCCGAAGTAAAGCTTTATTGATCGCTTTTTGCTCTTTTTTTTCATTCAATTTATCATATTTGAAACTCTATAAGTCTGCTTGCAGACTTTGTATGGTTTTTCAGTATATCAAAATTTAATTAAACCATTAGTTCTCCTTCCTATGTGGGGGTATTTATATTTCCTTTTCAGCTTTTGTCTTATTTAATGTTCATGATCTGAATTTTTGTTTGAATTAGGGATGATTTTAAGGAACCATACTTATTTAAAAGTGTATAAATGTTGGTGAATTTTACCAATTCTTAAAACTCCAACTATAAAATGTTTGGCGACATTTTTCAAAAAATATTTTAATTTCCAAGGATTTTATATCATTTATATAATAAATTGGCGATTTTTAGGGTGAAAAAAATTTACCCCATCAAAATTGGGCGAAACAAGGCTTCAAAAATTGCAAAATGGTGAATATGTTTTTGAAGAAAATCCCCTTAAAATAGCCCATGGGCTAAATTTCGCCCCTAAAATTATCCCTGGTTTGAATCCTGCAATGTAAAATTTTTAATAACAAATAATTTTCTGTTAGTTAAGAAAATTTGCAATATAAGTTATTTATGCAATGAATGTTTGGTAACTCCCATTAAGTCTCTTAGTGTTTGAATCCGGGCTCTAATACCACTTGTAATGTCCATAAAAATCGTGACTTTAAAAAAAAAATGTAGGCTAATAAGATACTACAATCCAAGGACATTATTTAAACTTCTATAGAATAATACTTAGTTGGCTACTGAACCTAAGTGTCGTAATTTGTGTTTCCCTCTACTTGCTTTCCTGTCGGATGATTATGAGTTTATTTGATGTTTTTATATTACTGGTGCTGGTTTGTTTAGCTACTCTTCTTGTCTACTAAATCTGGACATTTTTCGATGCTTGTTAGGTTACATTTTAGTTCTTATTTCTGTCTTAATTTTTGTATATGGTTTTATTCATTAAAAAGGCTGAATTTCATTCGTGTGTCGAGGGGTGGAGCGATGGGGTTTATCCCTTGAGGGTCCAATCAGAAAGGTAAGGATTCCCATTGCTTTAAGAGGCTTACTTAGTTTATTGTGAACTAATGCACTGTAATGTCCCCAAAAATTGAAAAAAAAAATTATAGGCTAGTGAAAACTACCCAAAGGGGATCATTATTACGCATGCGAAAATACAGGTGCTACTTATACTTTCGATCTCTTCAGAATATTCCCATACTATCTTGTTAATCTCTTATCAATTCAGTGACTATTATTTCATTTATTTCTTGTGTCTTAATTATGTTATTTTAACTATTGATATATCTTAGTTATTACTGTCGGTGAATTAATGAATTGTATAGATCATTGTTTTTCTCCTGCACATGTGTACTTTGTTTATTTAATAAAAACTAACTTAACTCTGTTGATGGGAACAAAGTGGTGGAGTGGCACGACTTGTTCTCCCATGACGATCTGAGAGGTAAGGTCCTTCTTTATTATGCAGGATTACTTAGTTCATACGAACTAAGGCACCTTATTTATTGACTTATAGGTTACTCTTGCGACATCAGGATTGTTGGTTACTTGACGCAATTCAGTTCCTAGTTATACTTCCAGTTCCGCCTTACACTTTTAATATTGTTCTATTTTATGACTTAAGTAATCCCCTATGTTCATTAATTATCTTTCTTATTTAATTAACTAGATGCTATGAATTAACTTACTATCCTTACCATTATTAATTATCTATCTCTTGGTTAATTAATTACTCTCCTCTTGTTTTTATTTTGCACGTTTGCCTTGGTTATGATTTTGGAAACTTATGCTTGTTCTTCCTAATGAGGGCATCATGGCATACTATATTTGCCATGATTCCTATATATGAGAAAACCTATACTAAATATCTATGCACATATGCTACCTACAAGAACTAGCAAAGGGAATGTAAGAACCTAAACTTTGATGCTAAGGGATAACATTGTAAACATTATACCATAGTGTTAAGGTCTGTGCATACTATAAGGTTGGGAGACTATGGTATACAAACCATGTACTAAGTGTTAAGTCTACGCTGTTGTTTAAATGGTAGTGAAACCATAGGATAAAGGGTTTAAACTCATGACTTGGATGGTATAAAAATAAAACGACGATCCATATGCTTTGTTGAGGGTTTATGGATGCGTTAATGGCCACTAGCTGGTGCCATTAATTCCATCAAGGTTTGTGATCACACTTGGAAAAGGATTTTGGCATTCGCTATTTTTGCATTATGTGGTTTTGACATTGGGGTTTCGTGTGGCCTCTCCGTAGTTGGAGAAGGGAGGCAACCTGCATCGATTTGCAGGTAAGCTGGACCAGCTCTGTGTAAAAGCATTGCTTCGTTGTTTTCTCCATGGTATGGTCATGCTTCTCATGCCATCGGTGAATTTTTTGCAGGTGGAAATGAAGGTGCTCTGGGGTTTGCATAGGGCTAAGTTGTCAATTTGGGATTGCTTCTTCATAGCCATGGTAAGCCTGCTAGCTAGATCTTACTTGCCTCCTCTCGTTATGGCATTTCTTAGTTGGATTCTTGTCAGGGTTGGGGTTTTAAATGTCTCTTGTTGAATCTGCCTTTGGGGTTTATAATGTAGCTCGCTCTGGGTTTTCCACTATCGTTGGGAGGTTTGGCATTGTGAGCGGTGGCTACACCATTACTTGTAATGGTTCCATAGCTCATAGATTGCTATTTAAAATTATATTAACTTGATTGTTTGTAAAAGAGGATTCGTGCCCTCTTATGTGAACATACTACGCATTTGGATTTTATGTGAAGACTGTAATGTGTTTTGGTATATACAATTTCGTTCAGCATTTTTAATAGGTTTAACTATGTAGAATCAGGACTGTGTAGTTATTTTAATGTTGCGTTTTAAAACATTGACTTACTGGGTTCGATTCGTGGCTTCTAGCCTGTAGAATTTACTCTGTTTATAAATAATGGTTTGGGTTTTGGAATTATGCACAACCCTCCATTTATATTGCTTGTAAATTAAGTTCAGAAAGCTTCTAGAGCTTGGGTTGTTATGCCATGGGCTACATCATTGTAGCAATGGTAACGTAGCCTATTGGCTTGCCATCGTATGCTCTGCATTAGCGTTAAATGGAGACTATGTTTTAGACAGAGTATTGAGATTTTGGTTTTGTAATGGTTCAACATGGGTGCAGGCCATGCCATGAATGGAATACGCCTCTCCCAAAGACTGTGGTAGCTTAGTTGGGATTTTAATATGTAATTTGTATTTAAATGATATGGCCGTAATAGCCAGGGTTATGGAAAACCCACGATATCGTTTGGTTACTGTAGCGTGACTTTGTAAATTATTACTGTGTGCTTGGATTTGGAAACTTGGTCGTGGCTGGTGACTAAGTATACGACCCTCATCGATTTGGTCCTGGGAGATACGCAAAATTGTAAAACATTTTATAAGTGATAATAGAAATGATACTAGGTATTTATGCTATGAATTTTGTTATGCGTTTTGATTTCGATATTGATTTATGTTAAGGTTTTTATTGTGGAGTTTAATTTTGTTTATGAATTAAATTTGTAACCCATATGGGTCAATACCATGACCTCTATTTATTAATACATAATTATATGAATTACTTATTTGGTACATTATAGGTGGATGTTTATGATGAATAATATATGGTACTTTTAAAGATATAATGCATGTGATTTATGGTATTTTATTATAGATCTTAAGACTATAGGTTTTATGGCATAGTCTTGATAAGGACCACATGGATGGTCACGATAACCCTCTAAATAATTTTAATGTTTGTTCGAGTTATGTAATGTATTTTGTTTTTAAATGATTATGCAGAGCAGACCTTGTAAGGTTTTTAATAATTTATTTAGCTTGTTTATTATATGAAATATGTTCTTAGTAGATCTAGTTTAGAATATATACTTGTATTAGTTAGCATAATTAATATTTTAATTAACTACTACTGAACTGGTTTCAATTAAAATTTCAGGCAATCCTCTGCTGACAACTGGAATATGTTAGCAAAGTATTAAATATAGAAAACAAGGTATAAACATAATACTAAGATCAAACCTAGTTAATACAGGAACATTTATGAAAGATACATCCTTGAACATAAACATCATATAATAAAAATTCTCTAGCCTATGATTAGTAAATTGCAAATACAAACCCTAGCAGATTGTTAATCATAAAACTTTAACCATTAGGGTTAGAAATTTCATCGCAGCCATTACTTAACATAAACAGTAATGAAACTTTAGGAAAGAAATGGAATAGGTCTTCAAGGGTTTCATACCTAAATTTCAATCTTTGTCAATGGTTGCACCTTCACACTTAAATAACCAACATTAACAATTTAATCCAGATCTGACCTCTGTTTGATGACCAAATCACTTGGAAACTACCACGTTCAACCCAACAGTGACCTGGAACCATTCCATGTTTAAATATGAATCCCCTCATGCTGGAATCCAACATGCAAGTAGCTTAGATCTCCTAAGGTAGGGTTTCCTAGCTGGTAATCAGTTCTGAATCAATCCTCTTTTCTTTGCAGGAAAAGTTCTCCAAGAAAACACTTGAGAGCAAAAAACAGGCAGAATAATAATTCTCCTAAGTGAAAATCGGAATCCCAAGCCTTTGCTTGGCTTGAGTCTTTATAGACAAAATTTTTAGTCAACGGGGCAGTTAAACCAAGAAATCATTGATTTCTTGATTTAACCCTTTTTAATTTACTGGGGTAAGTTTCAATTCTTAACCTAGGAACTTTTAACTAGTTCCTAGTTATTCTTTCACATATATTTCACTATTTATTAATCATTTAATAATAAATAATAACTGGTGGAGCTTCTCTTCTTTCTTTATTCAATTATATAATTAATCATAATTAATTCTTTATACATACTATGTATAAAATACATAGTATTAAAATACTTGTTAAAATTTGTCTTTGGCAATCATGTATCATGATCCCTAGACTTAACGACACTTATTTATGAAGGTCAAGTAGATAGATGGATGTTGACAGCTAGGATTTCAACATCATTCAAGCATACATTAAGCTTATACACAGCCATCAAAGACAAGTATTGGGAAGGGATGTCCAATCCACCTTTCTATTCATCTTTGATGCTTACTAATACATTATGAGAGAGGTTGGAGTGGTTGCACCTGATTCGACTACACATTTGTTAATATATCTTTAAAATATAGAATTATATAATTATGATGACATTTAATAGGTAGTGCCCCCCTCTACATCTCCCCCACAAACAAAACGTTTCTTCGTCCCAAAGAGAACAATAAAATATGCATCAACATCTTGGGTGTCTGCTACTATTGAAGTAGTCCTCACTATGCATCAACCATGTATACCAGTCTACATAGGTAAATCAACCACAATAGCTGCCAACTTGATAGAAAAACACACGTGTACAAGGCTCTATTGTGACTGGTTACTCTCCAGCCTCCATTTTCAATCTGGCAGTAGTCCATCGAAGTCTCGTCCTCTTACAATGGTAGGAAACCATCTTATTCTACAATGAGGTCTTTCGGTTTAAAGCCTTACCCTTGCTCATCTGACTAGAATCTGCATCGGTTCAGGCATGTGAGGCCTTTTGGTGTTTCGAATTTTTATGCCATTTCTCTGTCTTATAGCTTTCTAGGTCACAACCCAGGAATGGTTTCAACATTTTGATAATGAGGGGTACATTGTCATCATGTCTCATTGGAGCACTTTACTGTGTAGGTGTATGATATCTTCTTGAATGCCATTGTCATCAATTTCTTCTACCGTGAGAGTTTAAATTTCCTGCAAGCTTGTATATTTCATGCTTATGTGCATGGTCTTGGTCATGATCGACTACTTTGTATTGACTTGGACTTATCTTATAATATTCGCCTAGCTTCCAACTTCATTACATAAGTGAGGAGATCGCCTCCCTTTAACAAAAACCCATGTTTAACCTCCTCGACTTGAAAGAGACATTTACATACACTAGAGGGGATTGCCTACCTCAAAAGAGACTCATGTTTAAACCCCTCGACTTCAAAATTTTAACAAAGAGTCACATCAACATAGTGACATATTTCTGACCATACAGCATCTACTCGACTATTTATAACCATCCATTTTAACTTTGTCGACCATGCTAAACCGACCAGGAGAATTGACTTACTTAAAATGTTGACCATTTTTAAAGATAGGGTAATAAAATGGTGAGAAATTTTCACTACACTCGATAATACCATCGATTGTATTAATATCCAAGCTACTATTATCGATACTTAATATTCATGTTAAGTCTACTGAAATACGGATCGACCACCGTGATGGAATACATCGACCAAAGAAGAAAGTTGACCATACTTTAACATTAACCAAACAAAAAACAAAAAAAATATAGTCGACCAAAAAGTGGACCCACTCTATCTTTCAACTCATAAGATAGCAGTCATAAGTGGTCAAAAATGTACCACGTGAGCGTCTAGAAAAGAATTGTCATTGGGCTCTCTTGTCAGTAGCAGGATATTCGATGTCTTCGGTCCGACAGCACTTGTCAGTCAGCCATCTTCGATCAAATCATTAAATTATTTTTTCTTCGAAATCCGGTTGGTGTTGTCTGCAACCATCTCAAGGGCTCTTCTTCACAACATGGTGACTTACACGTCTTCATCAGTAGACTGGTCGATGGCCTTGGTTGACAGAATTAGTGTAGCATTCACATATTGTATCATCTTTTCCATGTTGCACTCTATTAGTGATGGATTGGTAAATAAAAGGCAACTCATGAGGGGCATCAACAAATACAAGTTCGTCTAGATGCTTCAATTTCCTTGTGAATGATGCCAAGATTCCCTTCACATTTAATGCATTCTGGAGAAAACTCTAAAATCAAAGGATATTCAATTTCTTTGTTGACAAGGCCTTCTCAACACTACAATCCATCACACCTATCGAAAATGTATCTGGCCTATATTGCGCAACTTTCTGTTTTGATTCATCAATTTTTCTGGTGGAATTATATTCTATCATGGCTGTATGGTTGTCCTTGGTGTTACTCAATGCATTTGAATTATTGTTACCTTCTTCAGGATGCTTTAACAAGTCATCAATATGATCATTTTTATTACAAATATCACATATATAAGCTGGGATTGTTTTTCCTTTAACATACTCAAAGCTCGACATTGATTGTAGTAATCGGCATTGAGAACATCGACAACGTGAAGTATAAGAATCAAAGGGATTATGGAAAAGTAAGCAAGAAACAATAACTTCTTTGTCAAATTATATTAGTCATTTACTCACAGAAAAATAAAGCCAAGTATTTTACGCCAATGTGACCACCGGATAAATTGAGCAGATAATTGTCAGGTTGCTCAACTTCATATTGTGGACAACTACATTCTCTCTATACGGACAATTGTATTGCTCTCCATATTTCAGCATTCAAATGTAGTTGATTCTTCTGATCCCCTCCAATGATGGTAGGGCGGTCCTTAGGTGGCAAGATTCTGGCAATGACTCTTGGCCCCACTTATGAAGAAAAATGAGCCTAAAAGGGGGAGCTCGAATATTGTGTGCAATGGGATGCGATGTGCTATAGGTTATCTAGTGCCCAAGAAATACTTGAAGCACCAAATCCTCACTTGAATTTTACATGAACAAGATGTAATCGCCAAAAGAAATGAGAATATAACACATAAATCCTGCAGATTGTAGGGTAGTGGGAGCATGTGCACTGGTACTCGGTTGAGGAGAATCTTTAATGGCTATAGTGGGAGGGGGAAAAGGATCCAAGCCCATCATAATTAATTAATGCAGCGAGGGAAATGGTAGGAATGGTAGATGCAACAATGTTATAAGGACACCATGGGGATGATAATGAGCCGGCCCATCGAATTGCGAGAACAATAACATGAAGCTTTTGGGATTTCTGGCGATACTCGGATATAGATGGGTAACTTTCCTTCGACACATTATTAGTTGACTAAAGCATTGAAGAATCAATCCTTCTTTTATACATGGAAAACACTGTAGGAACCAAGAAAATGTATGAATACAATGCATATAATGAGTATGGTCCCATGTCTACGTAGTCAAGTTTACAAACACTTGTTTTTCGATAGCAGTAGATGAACACATGGGCAGTATTTTATTTTTCAGTAGTAGTATATTTATCAGATTCACAAACTCACAACTAGTCTTTAATATTTCTCTTTTCAGATTCATGCATGCATGAGCAGTATTTTCATCTTCACGACATCTTCTCCTTTAGGTTTGACCACCTCCATCCACTACTGCTGTCACCCAGACTCGATAGAGGAGGCAATGACACCAATGTTTACAGCTATGCTTTCAACATCATTCAAGCATACATTAAGCTCATACATAGCCATCAAAGACAAGTATTGGGAAGGGACATCCAATCCACCTTTCTATTCATCTTTGATGCTTACTTATACATTATGAGAGAGGTTGGAGTGGTTCCCCTCGCTCCAAATACTCATTTGTTAATATATATTTAAATTATATAATTATGATGACATTTAAGAGGTAGTGGTCCCCTCTAAATCTCCCCCACAAATAGAACATTTCTTCATCCAGAAGAGAACAAAGAAATATGCATAAACATCCTAGGTCTCTGCTACTGGTGACATAGTCCTCACTGTGCATCAACCATGCATACCAGTTTTCATAGGTAACTTAGCCGCAACAACTGCTAGCTTGATGGGAAAACACGTGTACAAGGCTCTATTATGAGTGGTTACTCTTTAGCCTCCACATGACACGACCTTACTAGGCCAACCTAATCTATAATTAGTTGGGTATTCGACTAGTCGGCTCATCGACCACCCTGTCCAACATCTCCCCCAAGAAAAAAATCTTTCTTCGTCCCAAAGAAACAGGGGAGGTACTTCAACAACGTGTTGTCTTAGGTAGTTGTTTTTGGTATTATTTGTCTTCATGGACTATGTAGTCGGATGGTTGGTCATTTTTGCATGCATATTTCCACAATTGATTCTGTTGTAATGGTCTGCTGATGTTGAAATTCTTCCCAGCTCTGTAATACTTTATGGATGTGGATGGTCAATGTTGTGATGTTTGATAAGGTTGACATCTTCTCATGGATGGAAAGGTCTTCTATGCTTTCCATGTTGGGTCCCGTGAATTGATCTTTTTCTTCTAATGTTTTCAGTATTCTTTTCATCTACGAGCAGATGGTATCTAGTTTAACTAGGCTTGGGAGTTCTTGTTGTACCCATTGGCGTGCTTGTTTTTCTAGTTTCTATAGTTTATCTATCTCCAATACAATTTGATCTTGTATCTAGTTTCTTAGTTCTTCTTCAATGCCTTTTCTTATTTCCAGTGCTTGAATTTGTTCTCAGGTTTTTCAGGTTTGCTGCAATACTTTCCCATAGTAAGTGGGCCAATCACTGAGTACTTCTTATGTGATGACAGATTCTTCCATGTGGTCCTATAGCACTATGCAAGCCTCTGAGAATGTTGTGTACTGTTGCCTTAACAATTTGGATGTCTCCTCTTTTTGGTGTTCTTTCGTATTTAGCAGATGCGATTGTAGGGTCGACACCATCCTTTCAAATAACTGATATGCCTTTTCAGGCGGCTTGTTGGTGTTGGCCTATGGAGGTAGTGGTATTATTGTTTGAACTAATTTTATGCATTTTGAAAAGAACTCGACTTGTACATTCTTACTCTTGTCGAGCTGCTTGAGTCTGATCTAGCTTCTTGTTTTTGCCAAAGTGGCTAGAGTTTCTAAGAGCTGTCCCAACTCTCCGTCTCTTAGCTTTGTTGTGTCAACTACAATAGTCGATCCAAGTTGGTTAATGTGGACCATTGTCGACTGTGATTCTTTGTGGTATTCCTTCTTCTTTCTGTCTATTTTTATCTTGTGTTTATGTTGTTATGTCTGTTGTTGTGTCTATGCATCTACAAGTGGTGGATTCTCCTGTGGTTGGTTTTCTAGTTGCTGATCTTCAATGGTTGGTGGAACTTCTGGTTTACTTTCTTGGGTGAGATCTATAGCTGGATGTGTATCTGGAGGATTTGGTATAGATGCTTGGTATAGATGCTTCAGGGTTTGGTAAAGGTTTTGGATTGGGAAGTGGTGGTGGAGATGGTGAATGTCCGGGTGTAATTGGTGTAGTAGGGATATTGTCAGTCGATGTTGTGTCCTTGACTTTTGGTGGTGAATCATCTTGGTCGTCATAGAATAGGTTATCGATCACCCAGTTGATATCTTCCAGGTTATCTTCCTCCGCATATCTTGCTGGATCATTGGCTAATGGAGGGTGTGGGATGTCAAAAAGGATAACGAATGAGGTGCGACTTGCGACAATTTGAGATGTCTTGTTGGGGTTCCTCAAGAATGTCGACTTGATAATTCCCACAGATCTTGGTTTCTGGGGTATATGTCCATTTTGTTGAGGGAATATCTACCTTGATCCACTAGCTTCAATCAGTGGAAATCTGGTGGTAATCCTCTGGACAAAGGTGAGTAGTTCAAGTAAATTTTCAATGTATGCCTAGAAATCACCGTCCTTGTCAAACCATTCATTCAGTGTCTCTTGCATAACATTCTTACAAATGTCGAATGGGGGTATGGTGGGTATTTGTGGATTGTCTTCCTCTGTAATCTAGGTTGGAGATGGGGGTGGAGGTGTAGAAATTAAATCAACAATGTTTTCATCGGTTGAAGTGGTTGTACTTTTTACCTTTTTCAGTCGACCTTGCTTTGCTCCTACTTCGACAAACCATCTAAATTGTGTTTCGACCGACACTTTGTTTGTTGTTGAATCCTCTATGATATCGACAATAGTCACCAGTAGTTCTTCCTCATATTCTTGTAGATAGGGTTTTACCCCTAGCTTGTGCGAATGAGCACCTACTAAGGAGAAGGGACTCCTTAGTAGCAGTTTAGTAAAATGTGAATTAAAATATTAAAACTAAAAGAAAAACTACTCTAAACATGTGCATGAGACAAAAAAGGAAAATATGAAGAATGGTTTTTTATATTGATGTTACTTCCGATGTGAAGGTTGGTGAAGCTCTTTGCAGTGATCCAAGACGGTTGCTCCAAGCTCCAACCTGCTCCTTCTCTTTCTCCGATGGTGGAAATGGGCCAAAAGGGGCTCTCAATGGTGAAAGTAGCTAAAGGGTGAGCTAGGGTTTCAAGAGTTGTTTTGGCAGAGTAAGGATGCTTATGATTGTGGATGTGAAATAAGGGGTCTCCATCACCTATTTATAGTTTTTCAGTGGTGGAGTGCTTGCCCATGGTTTTGGAAACCATATGGTTTAGGGCAGCTGTTTATGGTTTTTTCCTCTTTTTCCTCATTATTTTATATTTTTTCTTCCTTTTTAGGGGATTTTTGCTATTTTTAGAGGAATTTTGGATATTTTTGGAGGAAAAAAGGGGTTTTTAGCCTTTTGGAGGCTTTCTTGATGGTTTTATGGCCTTTTGGAGGCATTTTAGTGGGATTTTCAGGATTTTTAAGGGAAATATGGTAGGAAAATGGACAAATGAGCCATGTAGTGGGGTAGATGTGGTAGTGAACACTTTTTGGGTGTTAACAATTCTGACTCTGAAATGATAAGATTGCGCTTCCCTTTCCCATGTTCTTGAAGTGCCTTCCTCTTCCTCGAGGCTGCTACTTCCTTCACTATTTTCCTTAAGTTTTTTTTTTGTCATAGCGTATTATGGACCATCGAATTCGATGTCGTCTTCTAGTTCTTCTTTTCTCCTTTGTTGGCTGGTCAGAATGATACTTTTCTTAGCTGGTTTGGTTACCTGTTGCTCAGTTGGTGTATTTCCCCTTTGGGTCGGTGGTGGTATGATTGTTATTTGTAGTTTGTTGGTGTCTTCTGTCGGCATATCATCCGACATGAAGGTATTGATATTCAATCGGAGTTCGTAGTACTCCTCTTTTTCTTGTTCTGTCAATGGTTCTTCAATTGTTTGATTTATTTCTCTAGCTTTTGCTGGTATTGATAACTTTGTACCGGATTTTCGAGCTAGCTTGTGGAAGATCTCTTCGATTGTTGGGTAATAGTCAAGAGGTTTTTTTGTTGATTTTTCTCCCTGCATGTACCAGACTGCTGTGTGGTCTAGCTCAAGTTGAATATGATATATTTTCAGCAAACTTCTTTGGATTTTCTGAGGCACCCTCCATCTGGTCGTTTGTATTTTTAGGTTTTGGAACTAGTTTTCCAGCATTGCTTTACCATTTGCTAAATCTTTCAGTGTTCCATTTTGTGAAAATGGATTGAACCTCCACATGTGGTACTTGTGTGGTTCCTAGAACTGCTTGCATTAGAGGAAATTTCAACTCAAAATGGGCCTCCTAAAAAAAATTAATAAAATAATATTTATTAATTTTGGAGGAAGAAAAGAAAAAACTACTATTTTGTTTGTATTTTCGACATATGATCTCCTCGTGTTTTTACACAAATTTTGATTAGGAGAGATCGTTGGATGTGGAATTAAATTCCACATCCAACGAGTACCCACTCAGAATGCTTTTGATGGACCCCACTACCCTAAAAACAAGAAATACCTAAAAAAATATGACGATGACATCATCATCACATTTTTTTAGGTATTTCTTGTTTTTGGGGTAGCGGGGTCTGTCAAAAGTATGTCGAGTGGGTACTCGTTGGATGCAGAATTTAATTATGCATCCAACAAGCTCTCCCGATCGAAATTGGATTAAAAACATGGGGAGATATGTCAAAAATACAAACAAAAAAAGTAGGTTTTTTTATGATACCTATCCCCAAATTTATGATAAAATAATGTTTAAGACCTATACGGTATTTCAAATTTGAATCAATTTCATTGGCTAACACATGATGACATGGAATTTGAGTTAAAGTTAAAAGGCCCATTTTGAGTTGAAATTTCCTCTAATATCCTGACTAGACACAAGTGGTACATTGCTATCCATAGAATCAGAGATGGGAACCTTATAATCCCGACCGACTCCTGGCATTTTTCACAAATAATTTTGAGCATGTCGAAAACATGTTGAGCCCAATAATGGTCGGTTGAAGTAAAATTTACCATTGTAATACCGACTAATGATAAATTTTACTGTTGTTTCTTTTGTTCCTCCAAATATTTCCATGAACAGTGTATTCATGTAGCTCATGATGGTGTTGTCGCTGATCTTCTCCACTCCTAGTGTTATTTTCTTGTCTTGGTAATCCTACTCTTTGATTTTTGCCGAGGTTTTCGACCACGAGGTTTCCTATACCTTGGCATTGTTGATATTTATTAACCTTCTCATCAATGGGGTTTCGACGAATTGCAGTTCTTTTGTTTTTGCAGCTGTAGCTCTGCTTTGCTTTAGGGCCATCTCGTCGGTCTCTTGGTTGAATTTTCTTACAGGTTCTCGTCTCTCAATTGTTCTATCTCTTCAAAATATGGTAAATGATCTTTTTCCAGGCCTGATATTTATCAGTTGAGTGGGTAATGTTTCTGTCGATGGGTGTATTAATGGTAGAAGTGATGGTCCAGCACGGTCCCTAGAGTTTGCGTTAATTGCGATTTGATTTTCTCGCTCCTTTTGAACGTAGTCATGAAGGCATGATTTGACCTTCGGGGTAATTGGTCGATGTCGATCATGCAAGCGGTCGATGGCGGTATTTCAATGGGTTTGGTGTCGGTTGTTGAAGTGTTGGTTATTATATATTCGAAGTTTTCTGTCATCCTAGGTTATGGGTGTTGGTTATGTTTTAGGATTTTTAGATTTTATAGTTTTGTTTGACAGTTATGGTCATTATATATATATATATATATATATATATATATATATNTATGCCTTGTAATGTCCTTAGTCGGACCGATTTGTTGGCATGAATCTCTTCGACAACATAAGGTCCCATCCATTCTGTATGTAAATTTTTGGGGTTTCCTTTTACTCAACTGTTGTATAGTAAGGCGAGGTCCCCTACTGACATATTTTTTTTTTTGATATTGCGATCATGCCAAGCCTTTTGCTGCTATTTTTGGATTTCTTAATGTTACAAAGTGAGTAATCGGTGTTCTTCTAGCTTGATTAATTGCATCAGTCGGTCCTTCCTTCCTTATTCGACATTGGCATGTAAAATATATGCTATGATAGGTGTTTGTTGTTGAAAATGTAGTTCAACAACTACTTCTTGGCCATAGACTAGTCGGAATGGTGTTTGATTGGTCGAATGCTTGTATGTTGTTTTGTAAGCCCATAGGACTGTAGGTATATTTTTGTCCCAATCATCTTTGTCGATGTTGTAGATCTTTGTCAGGCCCCTTGTTAATGTTTTGTTGAATGCCTCGATTGCTCCATTAGACTGAGGGTGATAAGCTGTACTACGTCGGTGGTCAATTTTGAACTGGTTTGTTAGTGCTTTGATAGTTTTGTTAATAAAGTGTGAACTTTAGTCACTAATTAGGGTTATTGCACATCCAAATCTGGTAATTATATTTTCATAGATAAATTTAGCAGCTATCTCACTAGAGCATGGGTCAACAGGTTCTTCTTCTTCCCACTTGCTTATATCTTCTATTGCAGTTATTATGTATCTTACACCTATTCTTTTTCCTAGTATCAGGAATGGTCCTATGAAGTCGATGGCCCAAATTTAAAATGTCAAACTTGGGTTTACTGATATCAACGAAATTTCTATACTAGGCAGAGGTTGACCCAGTCATTGGCATCTGTCGAATTGGCTCACAAACTTTTTACAATCCTTGTATAGTGTCGGCCACCATAGCCCTAACTATTGGATTTTCTTGGCAGTTGTATTTTCTTGAAAATGTCCTCCCATCAGTCCATAGTGTACTCCATACATGATATTATCTCTTTCGTGTTCTAATACACGTCATCTGAGGATGTCATCCAGTCCCATTTTATATAAAAATCCATTTATGAGGCTATATGGTGCAGCTTTCATAGCTAAGACTTGTTTATTTTTCATGCTCATGCCCTCTGGTGCTTGACCACTTTCTAAGAATTGAGTTATTTCCTCTAATTCTACTAGGATTGCTTCTATTCGAAATAAGTGTGCATCTGGTAGGTCGTCTTCAACTCCTGTTGGCTCCTCTCCTGTTTCGATTCACGAAAAGTGGTTGGGTCTGACATTTAATTTTCCTAGTCTAACAACGAGTTCAAATTCAAATTCTTGGAATAGTACTAGTCGTAGACAAATTATCCCATGGTGTAAGGGTTTGTTTACAAGGTATTTTAATGCTTGGTGGTCGGTATAAAAGATGAAAGGGTTGGCTAGTAGGTAATGTCAATAGTTCTGTAGTGCAAAAACCATTCCTAATACTTATGTCTTTGTTGTCGAATAGTTTATTTCTACCTTATTTAGTTTTATGCTACTCTAAACTATGGGGTAATCCATTCCATCATCCTTTGGTTGTGTTAAGATCACTCCTATTGCTAGGCCTGATGCATTGATGTGTACGTGAAATTTTATCAACCAATTTGGGAACCTTAGGATGGGTGCCTTGACTAGCTTCATTTTTAGTGTTTCAAATGATATGTTACATTCATTTGTCGAGTCGAATGCCTGATCTTCTCTTAATAGTTCTTCCAATGGATAGGTCATATCTTAATAGTACCTCATAAATTTACTGTCATATCCTGTATGAGCAAGTAGTACCCTGACTTGTTTTGGGTTCACCGGTGGTTTTAAGTCAATGATAGTTTTTATTTTTGCAAATTCAACCTTGATGCCTTATTTGCATACAATGTGTCCTAGTTAGGAAAATGTATTTACTTATGTTCAGAGATAGCTAGATTTGTCATCATCGTTCCAACATGAGACTTAGCCATTTGCAGTGATCTTTTAGCATAGAGTATATTATCCAATCATCAAAATATGCTGCCATTTTTTCGTAGATATATTCTTGAAATGTTTTTATCACAATTCTCGAAAATATTACATGTGCATTTTTTAGACCAAAAGGAATAACTCTGTAGGCAAATGAGCCAAATTCACTTACAAATGTTGTCTTTTTCTGGTCTTCATTGGCTATTGGTACTTGGTTGTAACCTAAGAATCCGTTTGTAAACGAGTAGCATTCATGTCCTATGACTTCATTTAGGATTTCATCTGCATAGGGTGTTGGGAATGGGTCTGTGAAGGTGACTTTGTTTGATTCTCTGAAGTTGACACAGATCCTTAGCTTTGTAGGGTCATGTTTCTTTGGTTGTAAAACCATTGGACTTGCCCATTCTGATTGGTCAATAGGGTAGATAATTCCTACTGCAAGCTTATTATCAATCTCTTTATTGACTATCTCTTTGTATTTATGAACTAATTTATATGGCCTTTTCTTTATAGGCCGGGCATCAAGTTTAATGCTGATCTTCATTTCTCCCATTTCATGGACTAGACCTTTGATATATTTGTAGTATCTAGTGAATACATCCTGGAATTCTTTTAGTAAGTTTACTATTTCGGTTGTTTGTTCTTCTCTCTAGTAATCACCATTTTTTTCCATTTTTGGTCAATCATCATTTAATATGTCAAATTATTTAGTTTTCACATTGGCATCTAACATTCTGGTGCTTTGGCTTCATTGATTGGTCGGCTCCCTTCTTTGAATTGTGAAAATGTAGTAGGAAAGTCTACTACAGTCATTTGTTCGGTATCTTATTTGTTGGCTGTCTCAACTTTAAGTACTGTGCGAATTAGTTTTGTTGTTTTTGAATGGTATGATTTCCATCGAAAGCTTTTCCCTTCCAGATTTTTGTTTTCCATTTGTAGTCTTGTTGACTATGGTATTTCCTTGGTTTGTATGTTATTACATGTTATTTTCATTTGATCATACTTTTGTGTTAGGGTGTTGTTCCAGGTCGATTCTATAAACGCTTTGATTTGTTTTACAGTCTCAGCTAAATTTTCATTTTGTGGTATAAAGCTGAAGTCTTTGATGAAGTTCTCTCTAAGTTCATGCCATTGAAATGTCTCACCCTGTGCTTCTTCCATTTTGTACCATTTGTTTGGTGATTTGGATAGCATCGACGGAAACAGTTGTGGCCAGGTACGTTCGTCTTTATACCCAAGTCTTTTCTACTCTTTTGCACATGTTCTTATGTGTTCTTCTAGGTCCTGCCACTTGATGAACATAGGTATTTGTGCTTGTTTGGTTAGCCCATTTCCTCTGAATATTTCTACAAAGTAAGTTGAATCTGTTGTCCATGTCTGCAATCTTGATTGATGGGTATCCCACCATCTAGCATCTTGTCTTGTGAAGGTTTCTACTAAGCTTTGTAATTGGCCATGTTCACCAATGTTTTTAGATACTTGTTCTATATGCATAACTAGTGATTCTCTTTCTTTGTATCTTGGGATGTGTATGATACTTAAATTTGTTGGTTTTAAAGTAGGGTATTCCTTGCTTTTCTTTTCGAATATTTTTAGGATGATGGAAACTAAGAAACATTATTGGACTGGTTTCTTTTGCACTGTTTGACTGGTCCAGAAACCTCTTGCTTGTGTTTAGTAGTTTTTGACTTCCCACTCATATAATTATGCATCTAAGTTGTATCCTACTAAATCTTGATTTCCTAAGTGAAGCTCACCATAGAAATTGGGTTCTATGTAGTCTTCATTATTTTGTATTTGATATAACTGCTGGAAGTCGATTTCTTCATCAATAGGTTCTATCCAAGGTTCTCCTTGGGATGAATGGATAGGTACTATAACTTTCTATCCATTCCCTTTTAGTTTTATCCTTTCTTTATCTAAAGATATTGATGCTCTCATTTTTCTTCCCCATTGTCGGCCTACTAAAGCTCAGAAGGAACAAGATCCTTTCTTAGGGTCAATAATTTCAAAGTCGACTTTGGTCAATATTCCTTTTATTGTTGTATCGATATTTCTCCAAACTCCGATAGGTTCGATCAGACCTTGGTCGACTAATTTGAGGTATATTCCTGACTCATAGTCAAGGTCTACCCAATTGTTCCCAAATGTCGCAAGTCATAATATTTACTTGTGAATCGAAGTCAAGTACAACTTGTCGAACATGGTATCCTTCGATTTCTTAGTCGACAAGTGGGTCAACATCACTTTTGTCCTTTTGGTTTAAACTATATATGTTTTTTGTTTGTTTTTCTGTATTATTGTTATGCTTCATATTATACAATAATTCAATGAATTGAGATACCACTTTATCAACTTGTACTAAACATATTAATTCTTTAACTGTGCTTTGTCGACTATTATCAACTTCTTCTTGTCTAGCAAATTCTTTAAATATATCCGTTGTGTCATTATATAATTGTTTTTGTTTAGCTGCATTAGGATAATCGTTCTTTTAATTTATTTTACATATGCGTGGATTATCACTCCCATTTGTTTCCCTTGTTGGGTTACTATATGTAGATTCTTTGTATTGATTACACCATGTTTTTGAACGCACAACAAGACATTAACGTTTTTATTTTTATTGATTTTATCAAGCATAGTAAGGAAATCCTCTAATGAGTGATCACCTACTCCATATATAGTACAAAATTTTAAATCAGTTCTATCCTTGTATGGGCGGTCTGCATATCGATGAGCTTCTTTATAGCATGTAAAACACTAGATGGGATGATGTGTTCAATTGTCGCGATTCCCAGAGAATCGACCTTGACCTCCATTTCCCCCACGATGGTTCTCGAACTGGTGCTCATATCGATGACCTTCATATCTTTAATTAGTCGGTTCATTTTTATCATTGCTTCGTTGGTTGTTATCATTGTTCTGCGCAACTACGTTTGTCTAGTAGACTGCTTGGTAGTTTTCTCGATTCTTTAAGTTTAAGTGGTAGTCAGCCATCGCATGAATTTTTACTTCAAAGATTGCACGCCAAGATGATTCACCATTTTTCATGTTATACAGGAAATCTTTCGTTGTGTGTGCTCCATGTTCTTGGCAGATGTCGCAGAAGTACTTTTTTTGAACAAATCGAACATCCTATCTACTTATGTCTTGTTGACAGTTGTATTTAGCATGTCCCGCCATTGACCATTTTGTGGACCAAACATCCTGATTCTTGAGGTTCAGCTATTTCAATGATTTCTGCATGGTTTCTAGATGTTCTTCCAGTCTAGTATCTGTGGGATATACTGGGAAATCTTTATCCATATCCACTTGCAGAGCTTTGGTAAGCACATCTTCGTACATTTTAAATGTCTCCAAACTTATGTGCCACCAAATTTTCTGTGATAGACCTGTAAGGAATGACTGAATTAATAGTTTTTCATCAATTACATAATCCAGTTGGTTGAGGAGGTCTTTCTATTGTTTTTCATATTCTTCGACAGACTCTGTTGGCTTTTGAGATGTTGTTTTCAACTTTTTGGCTGCCAAATGTTTTGTGTCTGGAGTTTTAAAGAAAGACAAGAATTGTGCTTTAATTTCTATTTTAGATGCTTAGGGAGTTCTCTCGATATAGGTCATGTACAAAATTAGTGCTCTTTTCCTTAAGGCATAGATGAACTGTGCCATCTATTGATCTTCAACTATAACCTGATTTGCCTCCCATGTTGACTCAAAAATGAACCAATGTCGTCTAGGATATTGGTCACCCTCGTATAGAGGGATATGTGCTAATCCATGACCCATGTTGGAGTCGCTGTCACTATATCCTCCAGGAGATGGCAGTGGTGGGGATGGTGGTGGGGGTAGTGGGATGTTTTTCTTGTATCGTTGTGCAAATCTGTTGTCGACAGAACTTTCATTCTCATTGGTCATTTTTTTCATCGTTTATTCTTCGACAAGCAGTCGGTTTGGGTCGAATTCTCCTGTCGATGTCCAACTGCACTAATTTGTCTGTAGGTCTGACTATTCTGCATTTTCTGAAGTTTTGTTTGCAGAGGGGGTGCTCCTTTCATGTGTCAAGTAAAGTAAGTGGATACTTCGGTTGGAAGGGTATGCCTGAAGTGTGACCCAGTTTCCTTCCTCCGATCGATGGATCACTAAATGATTATCATCATTTACTTTGTCATCTAGTCAGCTCCATATACCAAACTCACCAGCTCTTAGTCTTAGGTCTTCTTCGACAATGGCTTGTATCCTGGTACCTAGATTTGTTGGATACAGAGGTCTTATCTCCTAGGGAACTTCTATTTGGAGAGCTTCGTGCTACTCTATCCGCAAGTCTTCTTCCATGGGTGATGCTTCTTCATCCACGCCTTCTTCCTATCGGTCATGACCCGACTCTAGCAGATTTATTTCCTAGTCTGTCACCCTAGTATTCATTCCTCTTTGTAGTGATATAGCTCGTTCTCTTCTTTCTGCCCTTCTTTTCATCCTCTTCTCTATCTCTACTTTCTGTAAATCTGTTGTACCTTTGTGTGTCATTGTTCATTCGATTTCCTTTTTAGGTTGAATTTTCATTGCTGGTGATGGTATCTCCTTTTAGTCAACTACAATCCTCTTCACTTTACCCTGACATATGACAAGCTACCCCTCCATAGCCTACCCAATGGTTTAGAAATCTTAGATTGTTTTGTTTACTTGCTTAGGACTCCCACTCCCTTTCGGCAATGAATTTATCCCACTTTTTCTATTTCTTCACCCAGTTAGAATTTGGTGGTGTTTCATTCAGTGAAGAACGAGGTTCTACAATATGACCCACTCCTTTTTCTATCAATAATTTGAATAGTAGGGTTGGTAGGGAGCACAAGAACTACTTAGTAATGTCTGTATATAATTTTTTCTGAATAGTTTCTATCGAAGTTCTTTCTTCTATGGCTTGCTCCTCGTAGAATTCATCTATGATCTTTTCAAACCACTCTGACAGGTTCGTTCGACCCCCTCAAATCAGTTTCTCTAGCATCTCTTGGTCCTTAGTTGCTTCTGGCTTTTTTATCCTGAAGTTTTTTCAAAATCTGGGGTACCAATTCTACAAACTTCTCATGAGTTTCAGTGAAGAATTTCTCCTTTTCCTTAGCAATGGTTAATCTGTTTCTCCTTGCATAATTCTGCAAATAATTTTCTATCTTACGCTTCCACCAGCTCTTAATCTCATGTTATAATATCATCTTCTTATAGTCATCTCAAATATGTATTACGAAACCAATGTTGTAATCTCATAGATCATAGAGGGTCACCAATAATACACATTGAATCATATAGACATAAAAAACACTAGAGACAAGAACATAGATATAGAATAACAGATTATAATATATCATGAGGGTCCATACATACACAGAACTAAACTGAGTTCTCATCTAGCTCAACAGCCTAGTATATATGATTTACAAATAGTTACATATAACTACCTGTCAGTTAGGTCAATTGACATGACCTTACACAACCGACCTAATCTCTAATTAGTCAGCTATTCGACTAGTCGGCTCATCGACTAGTCCCTCCAACAATGGCTCAGGTCTACTAGGCTAAGCAACTCTAAACATCCTTGCATGTTGGATTCCCCTCATATAACGTGGTAGTTCTTCAATACTTGATAAGAATACATAAATTTTAAATTTCATTTAATCACTTAAAAATAAGTATGATGAGATCAATATTATTCTCGAGTCGTTTTCACTCGGAGGTGATTTTAATCTTTTTAGTAACCCCTAGTTCTTACAAGAGCCCATACTCAACACTTATAATAGGCAGTTACAAACATAGTGCAATTCCAGAGCTCTCGCTGAACACTAAATGCTAGGATTTACCTGTACGATACACCTAGGGATACAATGGCCAAGGATCTGATGCTCCAGAGGTTATGCTGAACATCAACATGGAATGCTCCAGAGCTTATGCCCAAAATTTCCAATTATATTTTCATGTGTTCCAGAGCTTTTTGCTCAACAAAAATGTAAATACTCATGTGCTTCAAAGGCTCTCACTCAACACAAAACATCTCGTCGATCATGTGCTTCAGGTTCCACGCCCAACACAAAACATTTAGTCAATCATGTGCTTCAGGGTGCACACCCAACACAACCAACATATATATACATATATATCATCAACAATTGGCTCACGCCCAATATACAAAGAAAATCATCATGTTCATATGCAGTGGGGTCTTTGACCCAATACAAAAATAAAAAATCAATATAATCATCATGATCAAATAAGCTCATGCCTATAAATGGTAGGTCCAAAATTCAGGATATTACATGCAGGCTCCTACTATTGTCCAGGTTATTCCGGTGGTGAACTGTATCTATGACCGTGGATAATAAAAACATCCTACATCACTACATCTATACTACACTATACTTTCCATAGCTACGTGAAAGGAGGACTAAACTCCTAGGCCTATCTGTACCTACATCCGATATTTACACTAGATTGATTTTTACATATGGTTATAATTTTATGGTGGAAATTATTATGCTTAAGGTTTAAAACCTTATCCACCTTGATATATATGTTTTGTAAAATTTATGGTAAATAGGTTTAGGGTTTTTGGTGTATTCTATATGCCATCGAAAACCTTGTATTAACATGGAAAAAGTGGGTATTATGGTTTTAACGTTGGGAGGACGGTGCATTATGGATCTACAATGTGAGCAAAACTCTAGGTCTATGGGTTTAGATTTAATGACTGGTGGAGGATAGGGTGGTGACTTTAATGCTTCAATGGAAGCATGCCAATTTGGCCTCAAGCATTGGTTAGGTTCGACAACCATTTTATTTGGTCTCTCGTTGGTTTTTCTGGGTGGTCTCAAGCTCTCGGGAGCTATGTTGTGTAATGTGGCAACCTTCCCGCTCTTCTGTAAGGCAAGCTATGTTATGGTATGCATAGTGTAATGGTTTGGTTTGATTTAATTTGTAGCTTGCATAATTTTTTTGGCGTTGGTGTGGGATTTTGCAGGTACAGATCGTGGCTCTAATGTGGCTTCCTAGGTTTCTAGCACATTCATACTGTGGGTAATCCTTTAAAATGCAAGCCCTTACCACTGTGTAATTAGTTTGATAGAGAGTATCGTTGTGTAGTTTTGTTTAGTGTAATTGGTTTGGGAATCCAATGGATGTGACTGTGTTAGTGTTTTCCATGGTAATTTTCATATGTAAAAGGTTTGGGCAAATATCTTATCTGTCCATTAAATTGCTCGGATCTGTGTATAAGACTTCGTCATTTTGCAACATTTTTTAAATTAATTGGTTTAATGTTTCAGTGGAAAGATCTAGATTTAAAATTAATGGTGTGGTTTTGTAATTCTTACAATCACATTACTTGCAATGGCACAGTGTATAGCTTGACTCTATATTTTATATATTTTATACAATGAAAACTTGTATTGGTAAATCGTAGGTGTAATGAATTTATTAAAAAACATTGTGGCTAGGTTTTTCACTATGACCGTGAGCATTGAGTCTAAGCTCTTCCCTTGGGTGGATATGAATCCTGTGAATTCATTTATGTTTATTATAATGTGACTATGCAGAACATAAAATGAGCGTATCTTTGTTTTGATTAAACTGTGGGGTTATAATGAAGTTCTTTTTGGCATCTTCAGCAGTGACACCCTTACTTTGTATTTTGCAGTGTTTTTTGTTTTGTTTCGTTTTTATTACTAGTGCCTACAAGATTCGATCCTAGGATATTTTCATGAAATATGTTTTTGGTTTGGGTTGGGTGTTCAACAGGATTTGATCCTGGGCACATTGAGTGTAATGATAAACATAATGAATCTATTTTTAGTAATTTCGTTTATATAAATGGTGAGTTTGGTTCTCTATTTAGTTGTTTGATAATTTTTCTATGAAATTTGGTATACATCCAAACCTTTGTAGGTTTCGATGGCTAGGATTTGTTAAAATTTTTTGTAATGTAATATCTGAATTTATTCCATAGCCAATCTTGGGTAGGATTCGATGGCTGGGATAGGTTTCGATAAAACTTATCAATGTTATGTTTATCTTAGATTTAATGTTTATTTTAAAAGCCTTATGATATGATGTTTATGTTTGATTTTAAAGTGGAAAATGAATCGTACGTGCTCGCAATATGAAATGTTCCAGCATTGGGAATATAAGTTTAGAGTTGGATTTTAATGGCATGAGAGATTTGAACTATGGTTTAACTTATTTCTTTTAGTTGGTAGTTTATTGATTAATTTAAAATGTTTTAAACATTGTTTGAAGTTCTACAAATTAGATATTTGATCTTTTCCCTTTAGGTTTATAAATTTTATAAATAGTTTATATGAATGTTTTAGATGAAAAGTTTAATATACTATTTTAGCTTTAAATTCTAATAAGGTTTATTTTGTCTATATTTATGAAATCTTTGCTTAACTTTTCATCTAGGTTTGAACAATATACAGAAATCTATTTATCTCAAATAATATAAAGTTTAAGTCTAAGATGAACTCTCCATATAGTTAAACAAATACATGGAAGACTTAATTTAATATATGCATGAATGACCATAAAAAAAAACAATAATATTGAAAGAATATAAACTATATTATCCTAGGTTTTAGATACAAATAATTCATGCTTTGAGGTTCTGTAAACAAAAGGAAAACCTAGCTGAGCAAACATAAAATATACATATTTTCATCCAAGATTATAAACCCTACTTTAATAAAAATCTGTACGAACTATAAGGAAGGTAAAAACCTCATACCTGCATTTTGTAGCTGTTCTAATGGCTAGAACCTTGCACACTCAAGAACACATAATTAAAAAGAACATAGACAATTTTGACCTCAGAGATGTCAACCCAATAACTTGGGAACTACCACATTCCACCCAACCATGACCAGAACCATTGCTGGTTTGAATCTTGATCCCCTTGAGTTGTTTCCAACATGCAAGTATTCTAGAGATGCTAAAGGTAAGGTTTCACTTATCTTGAATAACAGATTATGTACCAGATTTTCTTTTCCTTTTTGGAAAAATGATCTCCAAGAACTCTTAGGAGAATGATGATCAGATATCATAGAGAAATGAAATCCCCAAGCCTTTCTTTGGCTTGGGTATTTATAGATAATATTTAGGAAAATGGACAGCTAAATTTCAGTAAGATAAAAAATTATTTGTTTTCTTGAAATAATATTTTACTTAATTTATGTGAAATTAATATTTATTTATCATAACTTAGGAACTCTTTGACTAGTTCCTATTTGACTATTTTTAGGTACTAAGATAATTAATTAATTATTTTAGTAAATAAAAATACATACACCCTTCAATTATTATTTATCGTTACAATTATTAATATATATGCTTAAACCCTTTTATTCATAACATATATAAACTATATAGATATACATATATCATTGTTAAAAATTTTACTTCGGGTATCATATAGCGTGATCCCCAAATCACAGGGTACCTTCTTTAGCTTATAATCACTTCTTTCATTAAGGCCTTCACGTAAGGTTGGTCAACTAAGTTAGGTAGCTCTAAACCCCTTGCATGATGGATTACCTCGTATATTGTGGTAGTTCTTTAGTGCTCGATGAGAAACAAAAATTTAAAAATTCATTTAATCAACTTAAAAATAACTAATATCAGGTCTATGTATTATCATAGTGATTTTCACTCAACATAATTAATTTTTAGTAACTCCTAGTGTTATTCAGAGCCCACATTCAACGCTAAAAATAGGGAGTTACACTTAGTGCAATTCCAAAGATTCTCTCTCAACACTAATGCTAGGATGTACTTGTATAATACACCTAGGGATACAATGGCCAAGGATCCGATGTTCCATAGCTTATGCTCAACATCAATTTGGAATGCTCCAGGGGTTATGCCCAACAATTCCAATTCTTAGCTTTTCATGTGCTTCAGATATTTCCTCTCAATAAAAACGTTTCATAACTCATGTGCTCTAGAGTTGATGCTCAATACAAACATTAAATAGTCATGCACTTCAGAGCTCATGCTCAACACAATCATCAAATCACTCATGTGCTTCAGAGCTCATGCTCAACGTAAACATTAAATACTCATGTGCCTGGAAGATCTTACTCAACAAAAACATCAAATCAATCATGTTCTTCATAGCTCGTGCTCAACATAAACATTAAATACTCATGTTCCTTAGAGCTCTTGCTCAACACAAACATCAAATCACTCATGTGCTTTAGGGTCCACGCCCAGCACATGAAATCGTATATATGCTAAAATAAAGCATATGCATTTGGAATATGCCTAATATATTACATAAATCATCATACTCATGTACATTGGGATATTATGCCCAATAAATCATCATACTCAAAGCAACATCACATGCAATGAAATCTATCCCCGTAAGTGTCATGTCAAAATTAAGGATATTACAACTTGTTAAGAGAGAGTGTTGATGTATTTGTAACTTCATAAGATATTATGATGTATATTATCATCGTATGTTGTTGTACCCCCATTGGAGATTTTTGTTACCCCTTTGCAGGATGTCTAAATTATGTCTAGACCTTGAGGTACAAAATCTGTTGTAAGTCAAGGAAATAGCCCCTAGTGTAACATCATGTAATATGTACTTGTTATTCTTTGAGATAAATATACTAGATAATCTAATCAGGTCTTAAGAAAAAATGAAAGGGTAGAGGGATATATGTATATGTGCATGCGTGTGTGTGTGTGTGTGTGTATCTATTCAGAGAGAGAGGGAGAGAGAGGAGGATGTAGGTTTGGCTAGTGGTGTGGTAAAGAGAGATATAGTGGGGAGTAGGAGTAGGAGGGTGATGATTTGGGGTTATGAGAGAGAGAGAGAGAGAGAGAGAGAGAGAGAGAGGTTTGTGGTAGCGGAGGGAGATATTATGATAAAGAGCGGGGGTGGTTTAGATAGAGATGTTGGTTTATTGCTCAATACTTAAAAGGGGGGTGAATCAGTATTGTTAACTTTTTACTATTTTAACCACTTTTAAATCTATCATTAGAAACACATCACAATAAGAATACATAGAAAACAATTTTAATGCAGAATCCCAATAGGGTAAACCACCAATATGTCTTATTACTACAAAATTGTTATTTACAAATAGTTTTTCCTACTTCTACAAACAAGGATGGTATTACACCCTGTTTACCAATACCAATTGGAAGGAGGCTGCGGCCCCCTGATTTATCAGCTACGACTGAAAGGATGTGAAAACACCCTATTTACCAATGCCAAATGGAAGGAGGATATGAACCCCTGGTTTATCAGCTACAACTGAAAGGATTCTACAACACCCTATTTACCAATGCTATATGGAAGGAGTCTACAACCCCCTGGTTTATCATCTACGACTAAAAAGATGCTACAACACCCTATTTACCAATGCCCATTGGAAGGAGGCTATGACCCCGTGGTTTATTAGCTACAACTGAAAGGATGCTACACCACCCTATTTACTAATTCCAATTGGACGGAGGATACAACCCCCTACTTTATCAACTAAGACTGAAAGGAGGCAAAAACCCCCTGCAGGTCTATTTCTTGCTCTAGTGCCACCCTGCCACCTTGATATATTTCTCATGATTTGTCTCCCATTGAATTCTGTCACACCCACTAGTCTCTAATTCTGATCATCCAATTTGAAGTACAGAGACATATTCCTTCTTACTCAGGCCACTGCTTAAATACTTCTCATCGTTTAAGATTATTTCAACAGTTGCATCTCTTCAAATGAACAAACATACCTTTCACTTTTGTGCCCTTTCAAATATGAAGATCACACCTTTCAAAACATCCTTTCACGTTCTTCCATTGATATAGCACCTCAGATATCATTTTCGAAGCATGGAAACCATTTCTGCACCTCTGTCCAACATTTGCAGGTGCTTCCGAACTGCCAAAATTATTTATGTGGGATTAACTTCCCAATCCAATCAGATTCATTGATACTATCTGTAAGTCAATATGAACCGTTGATCTGACCATCTATTTTTTCCTCAAAATAGCCTTTCTGCACCAATATTATGTTCCAAAAATTTCCCATCGTTGATCTTCATTGGATGTTTTCCTCAGCGTCAATCTCCATATTATGGGATGCAAGATGTGGGATGTTGAATGTCCACTTTTTCCTTTCCACAAGTGTCTTTCTGCAATCCTTCTCCCACAACGTTGATCTGTTTCAATGGAACTAACATCAGCCATCCGATCTCTCCATATTACGGCATGCGACATGTGGGATGTCGATTGTCCGTGTTTTCATTTCCACAAACTTCTTTTCATAAGATTCTTCTGCATGATTTATCTATTTTAGAGGAACTAAATTCAGTTGTCTGATCTCTCCATATTGTAGGATGCGGAATGCGGGATGCGGAAATGTAACATTTCAACTTTCTGCAAGCTTCTTTCTGCAATCTCCAATCCGTAATTTTTCTTCCATGTTGTCAATTTTTTGTGGAGTCTTTCCTGACCCTTGATCTTGTGGATTATGGGAAGCAAAATCACACTTTCCGATTTTTGACTTCCGCAACTTTGTTTTTGCATTGCGGATTGTTGGATGTGGAATCACACTTTCCTATTTTGGACTTCCACAATTTTGTTTCATAACTTTGTTTCTACATTTTGTTGGACCATTGATTTCCTTGCGAGTTTACCCCTGACCATCCATCTTGATCTTTTGTGGAACTTTGGCTTTTCTGCCTAACTTATGTAAAATTGATCTTCACCATCAGATCTAGTGCGGGTCGCTCCTTGACCATCCATTCTATAGCTAATTTGGATCTACATTCTATCTTTGTAGATTATACAAAAAATGATCCTCATTTATCGGATCTCATGCAGATAACTATGCCACCTCATCATCGTTCCATGTCATCACTACGTTAGACTTTTACTAAGTTTTTCCTACCATCATATCCACTGGTTATTCCTTTGTCATTTGTGAACACCTTTGACATCAATGACAACTATGACCCAAATTTTCCAACAATATCCCCCTTTGGCATTAATGACAATCTCTAAACATTCTCTCCCTTTGACAGCAATGACAAAGGATAACTTGTTATGTGAATGATGTACTTATTTTGATATAGGATTTCCTGTTTTTCTAATTTCTAACAACTCCCCCCTATCATCATATCTCTCCTTTGTTGACTAAAATGTGTTATTTAATCAATGTATTATCATTTATCTTAACACTTCCTTTCTTGCAACAAGTTCTTGGATGATAGCTTAACTGATAGATCCATGGACTCCCCCTGTCATTGTACTTCCTCTCCTTTGTCAACATTTTTGTGACAGACTCTAAGCATTTTTTCAACATCTTCCATTTTCTATTCTAGGATACATGTTTCCGTTTTTTAAAACTCTCTTCCTGCTGCCATATCTAATGGCCTATTTTTCCTAAGTTAACGGGCTTCTTCTTTTACCAGAATTCCTTAAGGCTATGAATTTAGATCTTCATATAAAAACCTGGCATATACTCCTGGATTCTTTTGGATTTTAGATCTATATTATCAACTATCCAAAGACCCATAACTTCAGATCCTCAACACAGAGATTACTTCAGTTTACTACATAGTTTCTCTATTCTTACTATCTCAGACACAAAGACTCATAACCTCAACCTTTTACTTTGTCAATGTTGAACTCATCCTTCTACCTTATCAATAGACCGATTTTTTTATTTCTTTTAGACTTGAGTTTTCTTCTACTGTCAACAATTTTTATGTGTCATGACTTCAAATAATAAGTGAGCATAATCATATTTATCTTCTATTTGATTGTAGATATCATGGTCTTCATGACTCTCTCATTTTGTTGTTCTCACATTACTCTATGCTTTCTCTTTTGTCATCCATACACCAACCTTGATCACCCATCATCTTTGAAGAAGATATCTTTCAATATACTTTCAACATTAGATACCAATTGAATTTTTTAGATACCAATTGGAATTTTATGACTTTAACTCCCCCAGAGTATAAGATTCCTTCTAATGTTATTTTTAGGGTTTTTTTTAAATCATGAGAGACATTTTTATAAAATGATCCCACAATCATCACTACATCCTTCTTCATCACCTTCATATTTATAGGTGTATTCTTCTACATCACTAAGTAGCTTTCCCTCGTGATAAGTGTCATTTTTATCTATGAACTCATTATTCTCAACATCAACTACAGAGACTTCATTAATGACTGAACGTTGTGTTTCTTCTGAAGCTTATAATTCTTTCATCCACACCTTTTCAGGAGGTGTACTATTTGCTTGTTCTTCACCATGCTCTGTGTTGGTGTCCTGTTCCCTTTTCATCCTTTGATTTTCTCCCCTAATTCTGTAGTCAACCACCTTGTGACCAAACTTATGATAGTAATGACAATAACCATGAAATTATTCTTTATCCACAGGAGGTCTTTGGTCTCTCTATTTCCTAAGTTCCATTTTCTTCCACTTTTTATGAACTTCTACTAGAGCATCACATTTCAGTTTACAATTCCTAGCCAAGTGTCCAAAGTTATTACATGTGTAACACTCTATATCAAACCTTTGGAGAAGTCCAAACTAATTTTGATTCCTTACTATCATCTTTTTAATATCATCCTCTTATATTTTTATCATTCAAGCTATCATTATTTTGGTATATTTAACTAAGAGAATAACAAGCACAGCAATAGAACATAAGAGACAATGAACACAAATTTTTTCCTCGGGGAAACCATAATGGAGAAAACCCCGCAACTTCCTCAGAGATAGAATCAACACCAAAAGAAAAACCCCAAAAATAGTAAGATGATCTCTTGATAGCAGTAGTCTCTCTCTCTCTTGTCCCAACAACTTCTTCTCTCTCAGTTATGCACTACAACTGAGTGTGAGTGAATGTATGATAAATAGAGAGGCTCACTCTCTATTTATACTAATTCCTGACTTGAAAATAGCCCACTAGGGCCGAATTCTCTAGGAGACTCTAATAACCCTAAGGCCCCAAAACTACGAGGACTTTAACCCTTGATCAAAAGGAGGGTTACCCACAATAAATTTACATGACCTGTTTAGATTATTGAACCTCTTGATAGGAACATCGAGGCATGACATGACTCAAGTACATTACAGACACTTCCCAAAATAAACATCGGGGTACAATACATAAGAGATCCAAGTGAATACATTCCAAAGTTACAAATACATCAATACTCCCTCTTAACTTGGAAGGTATTCTCTCAACACAATTTATTAGCACTAGTCTTCTTCTTTGTATCAATTGGATCATCATCAAGCTCTCGTCATTTTCTTCTTCAGGTCATCTTCATTACTCAATCTAGATCATCACTGGATCTAGATCATCACTACTATATCATCATCACTGGATCTAGATCATCATTGTTGGATCATCATCATTGGATCTGGATCACCACTCGATCTGGATCATCACTGCTGGATCATGATCACTAGATCTGGATCATCACTGGTGCTATATCTTGATTCTTCTAGTCGCATGAAGTTCTACAGATCCATCCATTTTTCATGCTAGTTGTAGAACTAGCCTCCATATAGGTATTCTTCAGCACTTATATCTGACCCTAAGTAAGAATGGCCCACCCAGCACTTACATCTAACCATGAGAGGAACACATCCATCACCATGTTAGAAAGGCATGCCCAACACTTACATCCGACTATGAGAGGAACCAATCTAGTCATATATGTCAGAAAGGCCTAGCACTCACATCCACTAGCATGATATGACACACCATTTATCATCCATCGAAAGGCTCAGCACTTACATCTACTGGCATAGCATGACACACCATCTACTATCCATAGAAAGGCACAACACTTATATCCTCTAGAATAGTAGGACATGCCATCTACTATCCAAGGAAGGGCATAGCACTTATATCCTCTGGCATATAAAGACAAACCATCTACTATCCAAGGAAGGGCTCAACACTTATATCTACTAGCATGGCATGACACACCATCTACCATCCAAAGAAAGGCTCTACACCTACATTCGTCGGCATGATAGGACACACCATCTATCATCTGGGGAAAGGCTCTACACTTATATCTGATCATGTGGGAACAAATCCCATAGTTACATAAAAATGCCTCTACACTTACATCTGATCATGTGGGAACCAATCCCATAGTCACATTAGAATTGCTCTCATCCCTAGGCTGAGGATTCTTGGTAATTGACTAGGTGCCTCCATTCTCCCAGAGAATGGGATTCAGCAATTATATCTGATCATGTGGGAACACATCCCTCAATCACATCAAAATGGCCCTCAAATCTAGACTGAGTATTCATGGTAACTGGCTAGATGCTTCCATTCAGAGAATGGAATTCAACGCTTATATCTGATCATGTGAGAACACATCTCACAGTCATCTGAGAATGGCTTAGCACTCACATATGACCGTGGAAGGAACCAATCCTCTCACCATGATACAATGGCTCAGCCCTTACATGTGACCATGGAAGAAACCAATCCTTTCACCATGTCAGAATGGCTCACGGACTCATCACTTCCTCTTGGAGGGAACCTCGATCTGGAGAACACCAAGCTTCTCCTTGAAGTACTCAAACTTCACTCTATCCAATGGCTTATTCAACACATCAGTTATCTGTTCGTTCGTCCCAACATACTAGAGCTTCACTGCTCCTATCTGCACCATATCCCTAATATAGTGATATTTGATCTCGATATGCTTCGACTTGTCATGGAACACCAAGTTTTTAGACAATTTCACACAACTCTGGTTGTCATAATATATACAAGTAGCATCCAACTGGAGATCAAATAAATCAGATAGTAGCTTCCTTATCCATACTGCCTCACAACTAGTTGAACAAGCTGTGACATACTCTGCTTCAGCTGTATTGAGTGCCACATAAGACTATTTCTTACTAAACCAAGAGATCACACCTGATCACATATTGAAGTAGCACCTTGAAGTGCTCTTTCTATCGATGGCACTACCTGCCCAATCTGAATCAGCATAACCTTCCAGGTTAATCTTCTGATCAGCCTTATACTTGAGCCTATAATCAACTGTACCCTTTCGGTACCTCAGAATATGCTTTGCAGCAATTAAGTGAACATGTCTTGGATCTGTCAGGAATTGGCTCAAGGTGTTCACAAAAAACCAAATATATGGTCTCATATTCGTCAGGTACATCAAGGACCCAATCATCTGACGATACAACATTGCATCAACCATCCCTAATGATGCATCACTCAATAGCTTCAGGTTCAATGCCATAGTTGTGGTCATGGCCTTGCAGTCTATCATCCTGAATCTCTTCAGGATCTCTACTACATACTTCCCTTGTCCAAGGGAGATTCCATCTGCATTCTGCCACACCTCCATGCCTAGAAAATAGTGCATCATACCCAAGTCCTTCATTTTGAACTTAGCAGCAAGATTTCTCTTCGTATCTGCAATCAACCCATCCATACCTATTACAAATAGATCATCTACATATAGTAGGAGTATCCCTGGGTTACCTTCTTCAACCTTGTAGTAAAGGTTGGAATCTGCTTTACTCTTGGTAAATCCCAAACTGGATAGAAATCTATCAATTCTATCATACCATGTCTTGGGTGTCTGTTTCAAACTGTACATGGATATCTTCAACTGACACACATGAGACTCCTTGTCATGTGTCTCAAAACCGAGTGGCTACTCGACATACACTTCCTCTTCCACTACACCATTCAAGAAAGCAGTCTTGACATCCATATAGTGTATCTTCCATTTCATCACTGCCTCTAGATCAAGTACTGATCTGATGGAAGTGTATCTAGCTACAGGTGCAAAATTTTCTTCATAATCTATTCCTTCTTTTCAGGAGAATCCACGAGACACAAATCTTGCTTTATATTTCTCTATGCTATCATTTGCAGCATGCTTGATCTTGTAGATCCATTTGGAAGTTACAACAGAATTCCCTTCTCATCTTGGGGCAATATCCCAGACATCATTCTTCATGATCAATTGATACTCTTCGATCATAGCATCCTTCCATTCTTTCCTTTCTGTTGCTTCTTCATAGTTGGAAGGTTCTTTATAAATAATGTCACACAGTAGGGCTACATAACTGAAGTAGGACCTAGTTCTCTTTCTTTCTCTGTGTGCTTCTTCTAGAGCCCCATATATTTCTACACCTTATATAGCCTCTCGTACCCAAGCAGGTTTCCTCTTGTGAGGATTCTTCTCTCTACAGTTTCTTGAGGTTCTTCTAAATCTCAATCTTCTTCTTGAATTTCTTCGTTCATGGTTGTGTCATGAATTCTGGGTTCTACTGTTTCTTTAGGTTCTTCAGCAGGTCTCTTCTTGGATTTGATGTAAGCTAAGTATTTGTCAAATGTTATGTCCCTACTGATGTCGATCTTCTTGAATCCTACGAAGTATATTCCATAAGCCTTCGAGCTTTCAGAGTATCCCACAAATATACCCTTCTTTCCAAAAGGATCTAACTTTGTCCTCTTTTCTTTTGGAATGTGTATGTATACAAGACAGTTGAATATTCTAAGATGGCTGACTTCTAGTTTCTTGCCAAAAAATACTTCTTCAAATGTCTTGTTCTTGATTACTCTGTGTGGAGTACGGTTTTGTATAGACACCGCTTTTCTTGCGGCTTCTGCCCATAGATGCATGGGAATATCTTGATCATGAAGCATGGCCCTTGTATCTTCCATGATAATTATATTCTTCCTCTCTACAACCCCATTATTTTGTGCATTATAAGGAGTGGATAACTCCCTCTTAATCCCGGAATCTTTGCATAACTCTTTGAATTCATTTGAAGTGAATTCTCTGCCATTATCTGATCGAAAGATCTTGATCTTCTTTTCTGTGTGGTTATCGATCAAGGCTTTGAATTCCTTGAACTTTCTGAATACTTCATCTTTGTTCTTCATAAAGTATATCCATGTATTCCTAAAAAAATCATCAATAAAAGAAACATAGTATACATACCCGCTTAATGAACTGGATGACATTGGATCGCATACATCGGATTGAATGATTTCCAAGATTCCTTTTGCCTTGCTCTCACTACTTGGAAATGTCTTCTTTGTGTTCTTTCCTTTCACACATCCTTTGTAGACACCGTCATGTTTTGTCTGTATTTCTGGAAGACCTTCAACAGCTTTTCTTGCAAGTGGTAGTGCTCTATAGTGCACATGTGCAAGCCTTCTATGCCAAAGTTCATTTGGTTCTATTGAGTAATGGACCAAATCTTGTTCTAGTTGGCCCTTCAATTTGTATAGACCTCCTTCTTGCTCCCCAATCACTACTGCATCATCAATATTCTTTCCCTTTGGCCACATAAGAACTTGGCCATCTACAAATTCAACCCGCATGCCTTTTGCATCCAATGCAGATATGGAGAGGAGGTTCTTCTTTAGTCTTTCTACAAACAATACATATTTCATATTCATATACTTTCCAGAGTCTATCTTATAGGAGGATTCACCACTACCTTTTATTGGATACTGGTAGTCATCCCCAAGTTTTACCTTGTGAGGTGACTCATGTTCAAATAGTTTCACAAAGGATTCTTTGAATCCCATCATATGTTTGGAAGCACCACTATCTATAAGCCATTCATTTCTTCCATGTGTGATAGTTCCTATGAGAGCGAAAATCAAAACATATTCTTCATCACTTGAAGAATCATCACTTTCTTGTCTGATTCTCTTTGTGGAAGGTTCATCATCCTTTGTAGCACGATCATGATGTATTCTCTTGTTTCCCTTCTTCTTGTGAGATCTATTTTTGCTTCTAGGACAATCTCTGTAAAAGTGTCATTTTTCATCACATGTATAACATTTGAGTTTAGATACATCTCTTCTAGTGTTATCTTTTTGGTGGTAGTTCTTACCTCTAGACTGATTGGTTTTTCTTCTACTTTTCTTGGAGTGTACTGTGAGATCTTGATCTTCACTTCCCATATTTTCTTCTTGAGCTGCTATCCAAGCTTCTTCTTATGAGAATTCCTCCCACATTCTACTGAAATTGACTAGCTTCTTTCTGGCACAAATCCCTTGAATAAAGGAGTCCCATGATCTAGGGAGACCATTCAAGGTGGTCACAACAATTTATGCATTCTCCACTTCTTCATCTATTGCTTCAAGTTGTTGCTTGATCTAAGCGACTCTTGTAAACTAAAATTGGATGGTTTCCACATTCTAGATCTTTACATTCTTCAATTGGTTTCTTAGAGTCATCTTTCAGTTTATGTTCTTTCCTTCAAACAATTTGGTAACATAGATTTAGGTGTCTTTAGGGAGGACACTTGTGGTATGAGGTGATCCTTGATTGAATCAGCAATAATCCTCTTAGCCATGACCAATTTCTTCTTGTGTAAGGCTTTAGCCTCATCTCCCTCTAGAACTGGAACCTCTTCCGTGATGTAAGAGTCTAACTCATGTTCTTCTAGGACCATGGAGATCCTATACTTCCAGGCTTGGAATTTATCAGTTCTCTCAAGATTTTCATCGAGCTTGGTATGATGATACATATTAACTGAGAACCTCAAATGGAAATAACTGAGAACCTCAAATGGAAATAACTGAGAACCTCAAATGGAAATACAAATGATTTAGATATTACTAGGTTAAGATGTTGGATTTGGATCTGGACTTGAATTTTTGGAGAGGTGGTTCATGATTAGATTAGGGTTTGACTTTCCTGGAGTTTTTTCCAACCAAAAACTTTGATCTTGATCTCTAAACTTCGATTTTGAGGAGGATATCAGTCCATGCCTGGGCTCAGTAAAAAATTCCACTTCTGTGGAAAGTCCTAATTTCTGGTAGTAGTGTCGGGTCAAAAAATGAAAATCCTTCAAATCAGATTTTTCTTTGATAGAAAGATGCACCCTAGAGAGGAGAGTTGTCCCAACCTTCTTTTGCTGAAAATATGTGGAGAGAGATCCAAAAAGTAGGAAGCCCTAGTTTCTACAGCTGCACAGTGTCTTCTTCTCAGGTTAGCTCTGATACCAGGTTAGATTTTTATCATTTAAGCTAGCATTATCTTAGGATATTTAACTAACAGAATACCAAGCACAACAATCAAACATAAGAGAAAATGAACACAAAGTTTTTCCTCGAAGAAACCATAGAGGAGAAAACCCCACAACTTCCTCAGAGATAAAATCAACACCAAAAAAAGTAAGATGATCTCTCGACAGTAGTAGTCTATCTCTCTCTTCTCCTAACAACTTCTTCTCTCTCATTTATGCACTACAACTGAGTTTGAGTGAATGTATGATAAATAGAGAGGATCACCCTCTATTTATACTAATTCCCGAATTGACAATAACTCACTAGGGCCAACTTCTCTAGGAGAGTCCAATAACCCTAGGGCCCCACAACTGCGGGGACTTTAGCCCTTGATCAATAGGAGGGTTACCCACAATGACTTTACATGACTTGTTTACACTATTGAATCTCCTAATAGGAACATCCGGGCATGACATGACTCAAATACATTACAGATACTTCCCAGAATAAACATCAGGGTACAATACATAAGAGGTACAAGTGAATACATTCTGAAGTTACAAATACATCAACACATCCTTCTTGTACTCGTGAACCTTTTCATAAGCCTTGCATTTTATGGATTTATGACCAAATTTATTATAGGAATAACAATGACCCAGAAATATTTTTTGATTTCTTTTTATGACTTGTCTCTTGATTTCCTCATGAGTTCTGTCTTTGTCATGAAAAGAAAAATCATATTCTTTGGACTTTTTCATTTCAATAGGACTCTTCAGTACTTCATCATAGCTCCTTGTACTTCCTCTCTGATTAGTGAGTGGGAAACTCTCTGGATTCTTTTCTTTAATGAATGCTAAACTAGATCTGTCACAAGATGTTCTTTGACTGTTTAGAATGTCATCCAAAATCCTTGAGTTGTTTTTAACCTCAGATTTGATGAATTTTTCATCAACCCCTTCTCTATGTCAAGCAATTGTTTTCTCAAGTTTTCCATAATCTTGAATTCTCTTCCTGAGAAGAACCACTAGATCTTCCTCACTCTTCTTGGCCTCCTAAAGTTGGTTTCTCAAATCAGCAATAGTTTGATTTCTCTCCTCTTGGTATTTAGAAAGTTTCTCTTTCAAAGCTTTGTTTCTTTTCCTACATCTTTCAATTTCTTCTACAACAGCCATGGATTCATCTTCTATGTCCACTTTTGATTCCTAATCTGAGTTTGCTGTTCCTAAAAATAGGATTTCATTATCTTCACTCATTTCCTAATATTCACTTTCTTCCTTGGAATAGAAGTTCTTTCTTTTCTCTTTATACTTGTTTTTACCCTTATGACATCATGATTCTTTATGGTCACTCTCCTCTTGTTTTGGGTAGGAACACTTATGGGAAAAATGTCCAATCCTTACATAGTTAAAACATTTCAAAGGTAGCTTACCTTTGTATTTCCCAATTCCTTTCTTAAGTGTAGCATCCTTGACCCTCTGACCAATGAAGAGGACGCTACTAACACCAAACATGCGGGCAACAACCCCATGAACATGAACAAGAATATAATGCTGAAATAAAAAGATTAAACATAATACATACTACGATGCATAATCCTTAAACATAATACATAGCGGAAGCAAACATACATTCACTCAAGCATGCCACATGTTCATCATATTCATTAATAAGTAATTATAGTTGCAGAAGTAAAATGGACAAGAATACTCATCCGATAAGAACTCATCCCACGAACACCTACGTCACTGCAATGTTCCACTGAACCATAGGCTAGCATGCTCATCAATCTCTCAGCAACACTGCCACCCCTGAGCTGGGCCTGATTCCTTAAGAAATAAGGGTCAAACCAGGCTTACACATAGCCAAGGTATACAAATCGGCCAAGCCCACATAGTAGGGTTTGTCAGATCATCAAGGAGCTAGGAAAGGATAAATGCTAAGTTGATGACCTCAAACACCATTTTTCTCAACCATACCCAGCCTCTAATCCTACTCTCAATAGTCCGAAGACCAACCACTGCATGCCGTAGTAAAACAAACATCTCATAGCTCTGTGAAGAAGGAAAAGACAACAGGGTGACAACCCTAGACAAAAATTGAAACATAGTTCAAGTCAAACCATGCTCCAGAGTTGTTCTTGGCTAGCGCGTGGCCAAAAAAACTCAACAACAATCCCCAAAAGACATTTGTAGCCTCAACAACTAAGAAGCAGCCCAAAACCAGGGTAAATCGATAGCCAAAACTCACAATGAAAACTATGGAAACCTTACATAGTCCCAAAACAAGGGAGAATTCCGATCCTCAATCTTGGACAAAAGGACATAAACACAGACCACAATCTGATGAGGAAACGACGAGAACCTTAAATAGTTTGCAGTTGGGGAAGAAGCAGAACTCCCAGCATAGACAGGGGAGAACTCAGCCAACAGATGTGGAAATCAATGGACATCCAACATCCAAAATCCCACAGCACACAGTTCCTCAATGTAAATGCTGAAGAAAGTTACATAGACAGAAAAGGGAAAAGAACCAATTTTCAATCACTCTGTGCATGAGGGGAAAGGATGCAAGCAACAAAATATGGAAAACAATATCCCATGAACAACAAAAGACAACCACAATGATCCTTCACCATCCGAACATGGTGGAGGAAAAAATGATAACTCTATGCGTGATTTGGAGGAAAGAACACAACCAAATTGATTGGTAACCAGTGCGAGAGAGAGAAAGGCAAACCCCCAAACTGAAATCACACACCACCTTAACTCAGCTTTTCATGAGGAAGATTAACCGGCCCCCTACACATCCCTATGTGATATTGAACCCAACCGCCAAGAGAGTGGCGTAGTGATGGTTCCTTACCCTTGTGAAGGTGGAGAGACAGCTGGTGGAGTGAGCGTGTGGCTAGGACTGACAGTCTTGCCACCCTCCACTTCCAGCAATAACTACCTCAACAACTCAGCAGAACATTAAAGTGGTAGTTATATGAGACAAGGGAATATGAGCAAAACAAATAGGGTGGCGATACATGGCAAACTCCCAATGATCCCCATGGGGTGGACAACCCCCCCCTTAACCTTAAGAATCGTGCCCTTTTCATTCAACATTGCACCATAGTAGTTGATTGTAGGTTTATTTTAATTGATGTGCATATTTGCATGGTGCCAAAACTATAATGTGCCAGATAGCATGATATACCATCGGCAACTATCCCTATTACCGAAACATACACAACTAAATCGATGGTGGGGATTTTTCATTTAGCTTCTCACCATGATTAATTACAATATATACACCATGTATATTTTAATGTAACTGGGTCAAAACTGGGGACATCACATTAAGTTTACTTACAAAGAGGGCTTCCTCATCATCTAGATTCTCTTATTGAGTTTTGAAAGAGAATTTAAACACTTTTTCTTTCTTTGAGGTTTCATTTAGTCCAGTTCTCATCTCATACGTAGTGAGAATTCCATGCATCTCATCTAATTTCATTGTTTTAAGGTTATCTCGTTCCTCTAGGGTGGAAACCTTTCAGTCATATCCCATTGTTAATGTTCTTAGTATCTCACTTACCACTTATTTTTCTTTCAATTTTCCTCCAAGACCTCTAATAGAATTAACTAGATCATCTACATGAAGAAGGTATTCCCCAATATTCTCTTCTTCTCTCATTTTGAGGCTTTCAAAATGACCTTTATAAGTCTGTAGTGTGGATTCTTCGACCTTCGATGCTCCTTCATAGATAATATTCAACTTATCCTAGTCTTGTTTGGTAGAAGTGCATTGCATAACCTTTATAAACACATTGTTTGTTAATCCACTCAATATTGCATTTAGGGTTTTGTCATTGCCTTAATATTCACCTAGTTCAAGTGTGTCTATAGGTTATAGGTTTCCTATGTTATATCCTTTTTCAGTTTCATCCCAAACCTTCCATCCTAGGGACATCATATGACACCTCATTCTGACACCCCAATATGCATAATTTTCTCCTATAAATAGTGGAGGTCTATTAGTGGCCAAGCCTTCTTGTTGAGCCATAGTGGTTATATAAAGTATCTATTCCATTGGTTAAACTATGCTAAAGGAACCTCACTTTGACACCAATTGTTGGTTTATTGGTCAATACTAAGAGGGGGAAGGGTGAATCAATATTGTTAACTTTCTACTATTTTAACCACTTTTAAATCTACCATTAGAAACACATAACAACAAGAATACACAAAACACAATTCTAACATGGAAGCCCAATAGGGTAAACCACCAATATGTCCTATTAATGCAAATTAATATATACAAATAGTTTATCCTTCTTCTATAGACAAGGATGGTATTACACCCTATTTGCCAATACCAAATGGAAGGAGGATGCGACCCCCTACTTTATCAGCTACGAATGAAAGGATGGTACAACACCCTATTTACCAATGCCAATTAGAAGGAGGCTATGACCCCTTGGTTTCTAAGCTATGAGTGAAATGATGCTAAAAAACCCTATTTACCAATGCCAACTGGAAGGAGGCTACGACCACCTTATTTATCATCTACTATTGAAAGGATAATACAACATGCTATTTACCAATGCCAATTGGAAAGAGGCTATGACCCCCTGGTTTATCATCTGTGATCGAAAGGATTTTACAACACCCTATTTACCAATGCCAATTGGAAGGAGGATAAAACCCCATAGTTTATCAACTACAACTGAAAGGAGGCAACAACCCCCTGCAAGCATGTTTCCTACCCTAGCGCCACCCTGCCACCCTGATATGTTTGTCATGATTTCTCTCCCATTGAATTATGTCACACCCACTAGTCTCTGATTCTGATCATGCAATTTGAAGTACAGAGAAATTTTCCTTCTTACTTAGGCTGTTACTTAAATACTTCTCACCGTTTAAGATTCTTTCAACAATTGTGGCGTCTCTTCAAACTCAAGAAACATACCTTTCACTATTGCACCCTTTCAGATCTGGATATCACACCTTTTAGAATATCCTGTCACGTTCTTCCATGAATCCTGCACCTCGGAGATTGTTTCTGTAGCTTGGAAACCATTTCCGCACCTCTATCCAATGTTTACAGGGGCTTCCGCACTACCAAACTTCTTTTTGTGGGATCAACTTCCTGATCCAATCAAATTCATTGATCGTACCTCTAAGTCAATTTGGACTGTTGATCTAACCATTGATTTCTACCTTAAAATCGCCTTTTTGCACCAATATTTTTTTTCAGTGATTTCCCACCATTAATATTTGTCGGGCATTTTCTTGGCCATTGATCTCTAGATTGTGATATGCACGACATGGAATGTCGACTGTCCTCTTTTTCCTTTCCGCAAAATCCTTTCCGCAATCTTATTTCCACAAGTATTATTCCACACCGTTGATCTGTTTTAGCAGAACTAGCGTCAACTGTCTGATTTTGCCTTTCCACAAACTCCTTTTCGTAAGTTTCTTCCACACCGTTGATCTATTTTAGCAGAGTTAACTTTAGCTGGCCGATCTCTTTATATTGCGGGATGTGGGATGCAGAAACATAAAATTTCCATTAGAGGAAATTTCAACTCAAAATGGGCCTCCTAAAAAGAATTAATAAAATAATAGTTAAAATAATGAAATAATATTTATTAATTTTAAAGGAAGAAAAGAAAAAAACTACTTTTTGGTTTGTATTTTTGACATATCTCCCCGTGTTTTTACTCAAATTTCGATCGAGAGAGCTCATTGGATGCAGAATTAAATTTTGCATCCAACGAGTACCCACTTGGCATACTTTAGATGGACCCTGCTACCCCTAAAACAAGAAATACCTAAAAAAATGTGATGATGATACCTGGAAAAATGTGATGATGACATCATCATCATTATGTTTTTTCAGGTATTTCTTGTTTTTGGGGTAGCAGGCTCCATCAAAAGTATGCCAAGTAGGTACTCATTGGATCTGGAATTTAATTCCGCATCCAACAAGCTCTCCCGATCGAAATTTGAGTAAAAACATGGGGAGATATGTTGAAAATACAAACAAAAAAGTAGTTTTTTTTATGATACCTATCCAAATTTATATTAAAAAGGTGTTTAAGACCTGTACGGTATTTCAAATTTAAACCAATTTCATTAGCTAACACATGATGACATGGAATTTGAATCAAAGTTAAAAGGCCCATTTTGAGTTGAAATTTCCTCTAATGGACTTTCCGCAAGCTTTTTTCTACAATCTCCTCTCTGCAATTTTTCTTCTGCAACGATGATCTTTTGCGGATTCTTTCTTGACCATTGATCTTGTGGATTGTAGGATGCGTGATGTGGAATCACACTTTCCTATTTTGGAATTATGCAATTTTGTTTCCACATTGCGGATTACAAGATGCGGAATCACACTTTCCTATTTTGTACTTCCGCAATTTTGTTTCACAACTTTGTTTTGACATTTTCTGAGACCGTTGATTTCCTTGCGGGTTTACCGCTTACTGTCCATCTTGATCTTTCGCGAAAATTTTTCTTTTTCACCTAACTTATGTAAACTTGATCTTCATCATCATATCTAGTGCAGGTCATTCCCTAATCGTCCATTCTAGAACTAATACAGATCTGCATTCTGTCTTTGCAAATTATACAAAAACCGATCCTCATTCATCGAATCTCATGCAGATAACCATGCTTCCTCATCATCGTGCCATGTCATCACTACATTAGTGTTTTACTGAGTTTGTCCTGCCATCATATCCACTGGTTATTCGTTTGTCATTCATGAACATCAATGACAACTATAACCTAAATTTTCCAACAATAGAGTCCATGTATGATTAGGGTTTAGGGGGAATAGAGAGAGATAAATAAGTGGAAGAGGAGACAAGGAGGTATAGAGAAATACATAAAGGAGGGAGTTAGGTTTTAGGGTAACAAAGAGGGTAGATAGGGAGATCAGGGGCTTAGATTTATGTTATAGAGATAAATGGGGAGACTATGCTTTATGGGATAGGGATTTGTGGGGGATTGAGAGAGAGGGGGGTTATTAAGAGGGAGGGTGCATGGAATTATATTGAGAAATGGAGATATAGCTCGAAGGAAAGAGAAACAAATAAATAACATTAGCTCATGCACTATTAGTGCGTGTGTGGTCTTAGTCTACATGCATTAATAGTGCACACGCTCTTAGTGTGCACACACTCTTAATTTAAATTTTTTGGCTTGCTTTCCTTTTACATTTTTTTGTATAATGACTTGGATGGTTTGGTTGTTGGGTCAAATTTCCAAACCTTGTGCTCCACTTGTCCATTGCAAATGAAGCACACCCTTATAGAACTCTATGTATAGCTTCCAAAATATCAATTTATTATTAATTTTTTTTGCATTTTCTAATTTGTATTCATTTTTATTTACAATCATGTCATATTTACATAATACATAGGTCATATATTTTCACTATAACTTTTGATTGCCTCACCTATTTTGAAAACGAAAAAGATCCCACACAAGTATACTGGAATACCTACAACGAAAAAATGACTACATTAAAACTATAATAGCGGGGCCAAACACATGACCTTGTCATTCTATGGATTCATTAGCTAAATTTTATAAAATACAAAATTGACTTGGCAAATTTTGGAAACATAATGCTACACTAGAAGCACTTTTTATCTACAACTCTACATAATTGTTTTACAAATTTGAGAAATTTACATACCAACTCAGGGGCCTAACATGAACATATGCATTATTTAAGAAATAACATGCCAATATTAGAAGAACATCATTTTTTGGGAGTTATACCTATTTTTCTTATATGAAAGTTAAATATTCTTGAAGGTGATCCGATTGTCTACATTTCATCCTTTTACACCATATTCTAAAACTCTATGTAGGTGCCTCAAAAAATTCATTCTAATTGTGAGATTTCTTTTTTTCTTCTTCAGGAATTCCATTGCAAATAATGCGTCATAAGTGGATATCCTCAATTTACACCAACCCCCATATAACCAAAAGTGTAGAAACCGATAAGCTAAAATTCAAACATAAGTTTCCTCCATATGGATTTTTTGTACCTTGTAAATTTTAGATCGTGAAATTGTTCATAAAAAATTATGAGTGAAAATGGAGAGATGAATAGTTTGAAAGAGACAAACCCTATAAAAATCCCCCACTTTGGCTCAAGGTATAGCTGAGATAACACTTGTAATATTCTTAATCCCATCAATTTGAAGAAAATATAGAAAGATACAAGACAAAATAGATAAAATAGATAACTATGTTCACTTGCATCTTCAAGTGGGTAACCTCAAAGAGAAAAGATTCAAATACAATGACAATTCTTGAATAAACATTGCATATGTTATTACTTTAGATATAGCGCCTTGCTATTCAAAGTCCTAATTTCTTGTGGTCGTGATATTAATGAGGGTCCACCATCTAAGGGCCTTTATTTAATAAAGATATTCATTTTAAATTAATTCATTATCCACTAACTATATAATGGGTCATGTGTCCTTGTACATTTTTAAAGTATGGGGGTTAGGGTAAGACCCTAACAAGTTATTATAATTCAGTTACAGTGGTCACGAAGGACATATCCTGGAAGCAAAAAACTATTGTCCTTATGTACAACTGCAATCCACAAAATTCACCTTCATGGTATCCTAGGTTTTAGCCACTAAAATACCTTCCTCAAGTGTGGATAAAAGATTCAACCTCAAATGGTGATAGGTCACAAGTAAACAAGACTTGGGTTACTCAAGAAACCTTCGAGAAACATTTGACCTTGGATTTAGTATCCTAGGGAAGTATGCCATTCCTACCTTGGTTTGCTCACACATCTTATAGAAGGATTTCAATCTCCCTATCAAACTATTTATGTTTTGAATGACAAATGACTAAAGGGAAATATTTGGATGCCTAGCTAGAAAATATTATCTTAGACTATAATTTGTTTTGTGACCTCACAAGAGAGGAATTTTGTTGGTTAGTTATGTCATTTCATTAGGGTTTGAGTTTGATTTATTGGATTATTCAATGCTTTCGAGTAAAGTTTTAAAATAATCCACATGAAGAATTATAAAATAGATGTACATTTCAATACTTCAATACAAATAAAAATAAAATAAAATAATATAAATTTTAATAGTTAAATAGAAACCTAAATAATTATTAATATTTTCCTCATGTGGATGCTGTAAAGACTCTCCAATTAGTTTCATCAAAGGTTGAGTATGGGTTGACATACAATTTATTCATGTTTTTGTCTCAATTCTACTAGTAGTTGTCTCATCTTCTCTCTAGCATTCTTTTGTACTTCATTTTCGTTGACCATTGGAAACCATCTTTCCTATTATGCGTTTTCATTGTTCCCTTCTTGATTGTTGATTAATTTATTCTTTTTAGTGTATTTTTTCCAATGTTGATTATACATCGGTTTGTGTGTGTTTTTTCTATTTTTGTAACTAACAAATCATTGGAATTGTTTGGCATCTGAAGGAAGTTGATGGGTTTAGACTAGCTTGATCGAGATATGGAGCTGGATCAAGGAAACCCTAAGTAGCAGGTTTTCTTAACCTTGTTCATCAAGCCCTCTGTTGATATTTTTTTAATGTTTGATTGAGTTCTTCAAATGACAAATTCAAACCCTCTTAGTACAATAATTTTTGCAGTTGCAACTTCCAAAGAATGAAATACCCTCATCTCTTTGCAACTTCCAAAGAATGAAACACCCTCACCTCATACATCTTAGGCCGTGAAGTTAAGGCCAATGGATTCCTCAACTAATCATCTATCCATTAGTTATCATTTTCAAACTTTTAGTTTCAAAATTTTCCACCGTTTCCAAGGAACTTAGAGAAACATCAATAGCATAAAAAATACACAACAAAATAAACTTAACAAATATTTGGGATGCATGTGGATGTTTCCTCTTAAAAAAAGGTGTTGGCATTTAAATTTATGTAATAGTTGGAAAAAACCTATGGAAAAATGAAATTGAAAAATAATGAAAATTATATCTTTTCAAAAAAATAAAAGTAAAAATGTGCTACATCTATATGTTTTGTTTAACCACACTCATATTTTAAATGAAAATTATGAACTGAACATTTAATTAATTAACACTAATAAAAATTGGTAGTTTTAATTAAATTGAAAAAATTGACACATTAAATGATATTAATATTTAAAAAATATCCTTAAATATGTACAACACATTTTTTTGAACTTTTATGTTTTTCCAATAGGAACTTAGAAGAAGTGTAGGTGGTTTCATCAAATTCTTCTTTTATCAAAAGCTAGTCATATCAAATTCTACTCATAATCTATAGGAATATTGGAATACCCTTAAAGTCAAGCACACTTTGCAATTCATCTTTTTATAAAAAGAATTGAGTGATGCTCACTTTTTTCTTAAAATTTGACATCTTTCAATGAATTAAGTTCTAATTAATTAACAATAAAACCCTAATCACAATATATTGGTCCATAGATGCACCTAGTCACTTAATTTTGTGGAGATGGTTGGCTCTTAAACAAAGGTTAAACATTAAATTAATTACTAGATCCTTATAATTGTCCATTTATTGTTGAAAATAAACATTATCCTAATTAATATAAACATAAAACAAATACTATTTAATAAACAAAAAAACAAAAGCAAATATAAAATATAAAACTTTAGTAAATTAAAGATTTATAAATAACAAAATATGAATTTTTAACTTATTTAAATCTAATCAAGGTGCATTTTAAACATAATAAAATATAACAACCATAAAATGAATCCAAATCCTACTTATACACTTGTTACACTCAAATTAATTTTATTGATCAATTCAAGAAAATCCATACTATAAAATAATATTTAAACACCTATCACATACCATCTATACACCTCTGAAATAATAACATGAAAACATAGTTAAGGTAAACCATGGTTAACCTAAACCACTAAAGAAAATCCCCACAAAATACACATCTTTATGAAAAGTCAAATATTTGAAAAACAAAATTCAATCAAAATTATATTATTCATTAACCTATACCTTTTAATGACTCTTTACCAAATAAAAGTATACTGCATCTATGTTTTTTTTTAACCATGAGAACATCAACCTCCCAAGAGCATATCCAAGACCCCTATTCTTCCAGCCTTAGGGCAATGAACAACTCTACCCTTGTGTTTTGAATCCATAACCTATAGAGAGATAACACATGTTCTTACCTATTAAGTCCACTATTACAAGTTAAGCCCACTATAGTGCATCTATGTTATTAAATCTATATAATACATGACAAAGACATATAATACAAGAAAAAGACATATAATACATGAATTATTGAAATTATTAAACTCCTATCCTCATTGATGATTCTTCTCTTGCTGGACGTTCCACTTCCACTTCGATCACTTGTTCCTCTCTTGCTGGGTCCATGCACTGTTCCGCTTCCGGTTCGATTCTTTGTTTCTGTTTCAATTCCAGTTTTTCATCAGTGTTTCTTCAAAAGAGTGTTTTTGGTTTTTTAATAGTTGGAAAAGTGTTGGTGGGAACATAAGTGTAGAAATGAGATTAAAGTAATAATTGGCTAGGTTCAAAAAATAAAATATATGAAGTGAACATTGAATTAATTAACTAGAACTTGTTCACTTTTTTAAAAATTTGGAAGAACAAATATTTAATTAAATAAAAATTTAACACATTAAATGATATTTATACATTGAATTAATTAACAACACCACATTTCACTAAAGAAGTATTACCCAATATCATGGATTGACATAATAATGAATGATATCTTTACTTTTCAAAAAGGGTTTTAGATGATTTCTTTTTTAACTTTTATATTTTCCCAACAAGAGCTTACATCTAAAACCTATAATGCACATAAGGTTGTGAAGAATAAAAAAGAACATTACTTTATTGCTATCAAAACATCTTTATAATTGATGTTTTTATTAGGTCCACTTAGTTTCTAAAATTGGACATCTTTAGATCAACTATGCTTCAATTAACTATCAATAAAATTCTAATCATAACAACCTCCTAATTCTTAATTCCATATCTATTATCGCACTAAAACAAATAATAACATAAAAAATCTAATGAATCATACATTGAATACTTAATATTATTATTATAATAAACCTTTCAACCCCATATTAATGCACTAAAAAATAAAAAGATCTCAATAAAATAGGTATTATGAAAAGTAAAACATTTTAAAAATAATCAGTTATCATTACTAAGTTATTACAATATTATAATCTAACATTTATAATTTATAACCAATAACTTAATTTAAATAAGCTATAACTTCATTACATAATGTATATGCAGATCTATTTACTCATAAAGACATCTATAAAAGACCCAAAGAGAGAATTATTATGCACTGTTACACGTACTAACCTCGAGTTCGCATAGTTTTTTCATGAGTGCCTCAGATTTGCCGCCTATGTAGATTGCTTTGAGCAATTTTTCTTCGTCCTGACCTTGTGCCCATTTCCTGCAACTGTCCACCAATGCGCCGGCAAACATTCTCTGTATGCAAGCAGCCAGGATATGTGCCAATGAGCTTTCTAATTCAGCCTTCAGTTCTGTAAATGTACCTGCCGTGCAATCCATACTCTGGCATAATTTGTATACTGTGATCGCTGCGGCAAACTTTTCCCAATCCACCGGAGTGGATTGATTATCCACGTCTTCCTTCTTACTTTCGTCTTTGAACTCTTTCTTTTTCGATTTTTCAAGGTTCTTGATATCTTCAGCCACCTCGTCCATTGGTTTATCATTTGGACAAGAACCGTTCGGATCAGCCTCTAGCGCATTTCGAACTCGTTCCACTACTGTATTGAATTCTATATCTGCTGCTTTCCTAAGCAAACTATCGCTGTCCGGGTCCCACTCGTCAACTAAATCCACCAGCTGCCATGCCTGAAAGTATGCTGCTAAAGACTCTTCCCCGCAATGCGGAGAGAGCGAGATGATTATATTGATTAATGAGACTGCTGTTAACTTCCATGACCATGACCCTTTGCTCATGTACGAAAAGAAATGTTCCTCTTTTAACGGTGAAGGAGTTTTGCAAAAGAATTTCAAACCTCTGTTGCTAAATTTCTGTGGTGGTTGGTTATTGATGTTGTTGTCGGAAAAACCACCTATTTGACTTTGACTTTGAAGATCCAAGGAGCCACCTATACCCACACGTAATGGCAGCCACTGGTCACCTGTGCAAAATGGGGACTGCAACTTAGGTTTGAGAAATTCGGACAAAATACGGCAATCTTCTTTGCCACCATCATTCCAAAGTTTGGTTGCTTGATTGAGAGCCTTTCGATGCGTTGCAAACAGAGTCTTGGAATTCTCTCGAACGATGGTCACGTTCTCCAAAATATGTTTGTACTTTCCAAACTCTTCTTTATTAATTTTTTTGTGCTCTTCTGTTAATACCAGTGACACTATTTTGTGGATAAACCAATTATAGAGCGTAACCTCTATGACAAACAGAGATACTTTGCTGAAGAAGACCACATTCAACTGTAGGAAGAGGACAAATTTGAGGAGTAAACTCTTTCTGCTTCCTATAACCGGAATCTTGTCTATAAAGGTACCATTATTTGATAGTTTCCTCTTTAATTCTTTCTCTTCCACGTACTTTGTCCAATATTCCTCAATCCGAAAACGGTTTTTTGCTTCTTCCTCTTTTAGTTCTTGCTGAATCTTCTCTGTCCAAAGATCCTCTACCAAAAACTGCCTAAACCAAGCTAACCAGCTAGTTGCTTCTTCCTCTTTTAGTTCTTCCTTCGATCTTCCATAATAACGTACAGAGGTAAGCGATCTCCAACCTATGACTGCCCATCCTATAAGGATGAATACAACTTCCAAGATCGTTATCATGAGCTTTAACCAGGATTCGGCACCAGCAGGAATCGTTGTCTTTGGACCCCGGACAAACCATCCAATTNTCCCTTCCAGTCAAGGCCAGGCTTTGCTGCAAGAATGAAGGGAATTCTTTGAGCGGTGATATTCCGGATGCTTTGACTAGCTCTAGTAGCGCAGAGGAGAAGGAGAGTGAGCCATAAGAGTGATACCGATATTAACACATCCGATACTATAAAAGAAACCCACGAAACCCCGTTCGACGATGAGCGCAGGCTATTCCTATTCCTATTCAGGGAGTCAGCAAAACGGTGATAGAAGGTTAACAATTCAGAGAAAATGTCCATGAAGACGCTCAATCCAAGCGCTGCAATTTTGGTCCACTTCTTTTCACCTGAGCTGACACGGGCCAATCCCGGAAGGAAAAGGGCTACCAACACACATAGCATTACCCTAGTAGTATGTATCATAATGAAGTTATCCTTATCAACCCCGCCATCTTCCAATGTTGTTTCACAGTGCAAGTTCTGACCAAGTAAAGCCTGATCACTCTGCTGTTCTACGAACACCATGATCTGAATGGTGAGAACATTGAGAACGAGAGCACGTCCTGGCACCCAATGAAGTCCCTTCTTGTATGCTTCTCGTATGTCCAATACCACGAAGATAATGAATCCAAACGTTCCAAAAAGAAATCCCAATAACCGCGCAAACTCACCTATTGCCATTGCCATCACTCAGTCGAATAACAGGTGATCAAAGAAGTGATGATAGAACACGAACGGCTTGGGAGATTTGGTCGATGCCCAGACACATCTTAAAGAAACAGTCTGCCGAGTCCCGATGACCGAATAAATTTCTAAGGGAATAATTTGTTCCGAAATTCCGATAAAAGCAGAGGAAATTACGTTACGAATATACATGTAACATAACTTAGAGGACAAACTAGTTTCTTTTTCAAGAGTTAAAGAGCTTTTCTGTTTTTACAAAAAGCCAAACAAATAATTTGATTGTGAAAATTATTAATTATTCCATAAAATCATCTAGGAAGTTAAACAGTTTGTTTTAAAGTCTGTATACAGCAACCATACTTAATTTGGGTGGACATATTTGTCTCATTTTACATCAAAGTGAAAATTTAACTGCATTTCCTTTTACATAACATTTATGATTGTAAAGAAAAAGTTAATTTAGAATATTAAACATTCTTTTTTCAATAAGTTAATAAAAAATGCTCATTAATATGTAAAATATATTTATTTTCAAAAATATATAAATAGCCAGTATCTTTCATGCCTTTCGTCGGGTGGGCTTTACATACCGAATAAATACCTTTGGCCACTACCCGGATTCTTCTTTCCGAATAAATACCGAACAAAGACCTATAGCCACTATCCGGATTCTTGTTTCCACTCGCCAGTAGAACACACCGAATAAAGATGAATGGACAGCACTCGGGGGTAGGCAAGAACTTTTTAGTAAGGTAATTAAATATGCCCATTGTAAAATATATTTATTTTCAAAACATATATAACATGTTTGATGTATAAATTATATATAACATGTTTGATGTATTAAATGAAATTAGTCGCAAAGTTCCTTATACTTGTTTGAAAAACAGTTTAATTTAATAATTTAAAAATATTTTTATATAATAGTTTTATATATCTAAATTTAATTTAATAATTTAAAATGTTATAATAATTATTTATAACCCAAAGAATTGCCATCACCTAGTCAAATAATTGGGTTATAATAATTATTTATAACCCATTGCCATCACCGAATAACAGGTGATCAAAGAAATGATGATAGAACACAATTATTATAACCCATTGCCATCACCGAATAACAGGTGATCAAAGAAATGATGATAGAACACGAACGGCTTGGGAGATTTTGGTCGATGCCCAGACACATCTTGAAGAAACAGTCTACCAAATCCTGATGACCGAATAAATTTGTAAGGAATATAGGGAATAAAGAATATATATAGAACAACAAAGAAATTTAGAGAAGGAATATAGATAATTTAAGAGGACATACTAGTTTCTTCTTTTTGCAGAGTTAAAGAAAAAGCTTATTCCGTTAGTGACAAATCCGTACTCTATTTTTTTTTATTGTAATAGAGCAGCAAAGGAGTTTACCTTAGGAATATATATAATTTAAGAGGACATACTATTATCTTTTGCAAAGTTAAAAGAGCTTTTCTGTTTTTACGGAAAGCAAAACAAATAATTTGATGGTGAAAATTATTAATTATTCCATAAAATCATGTAAGACTATTTTTCAATATCACAATTAAAAGTTTATACAGCAAGCATTTTAATTTGGGTGGACATATTTAAAGGATTCTATACATTTAATTTAATTGCATTTCTTTTGAAATAATATTTAGCATAAGTTAAATTAGAATATTAAAGACTAGTTTTTTTTAGTAAAATAATAAAAATAATTTAGAATATACTTAAAGACTAGTTTTTTTTTTAGTAAAATAATAAAAATAATTACACTTGATGCATCCTTATCTTTATGTAAACTTTTCTTATTCTTTTTTGCTTACTATGACCCCACCTCTCTGCAATGATTTAAATGCTAAAGTATACACAGGTGTACATACACTACCCCCTCTAGATTTGAACCCATGACCTCCTAAGAGGAAACACATGCTCGTAACCATTAGGCCCACTCATGTTGTACTGTGAAGCATTAGAGGAGGAGAACTTTAGAGAACAAAGATACTATAATGTAATTGTGCCTCATTCTTATGTACTTGAGTCTGCATCCCTTTGTCCTTGAAGAATCCATTAGTGTTATTTCCCAAGCTTGCCTTGATCTTTGTGAGCTTTCCTTTGTATGGAGGATTGAAGTGGTGGAGGCCCAGGTGGAGAGACTAAGTTTCTCGATTTTGACGAGGTACCGATATAGTTTGGCATCTTTAACTCTATTCATATTAATAGAAATATCAATTTCTTGTCCATTGCATGTGTAATTATAAATATTTTTATCCATGGATGTAATTACTTTGGTTATGTATTCGAATATAAGATGCTAGATTAGATTTTAACGCTTTACATATATCTTGCTTGTTTATCTTGTTGTTGTTGAGGGAAATGTGTAGATACAAGTTTGATTGAAAGCTCAATAGGGATCTACTTTCAACGTCGAGAATAAGGTATGCCCCTTGTCCCTTAGTGTTAGTTTCACTTGTATATTTAACATGTTTGGAAATGGGTTTATTTCTTATGTGATCCTGTCTGTTGTGGTCCACCCAAAGCCATAGGATATCTTCTCTGTAATAGAATTGACAACCATACTGGTTGGGGTTTGGGCGCATGATTGGCTTGATTTTCTCTCTACATCTTCATTTTTGCGTGTTGCGTTTAATGGTTGGTTGAGTTATTGGCAGTCCCTTGGATTAATTTAAGTCTTAGCTTATTTTTTACCACCTCTTCCTTTGTATATGCAGGTCATAGAACTTACACTCGCGTATATACATGGGTTTCAATACATTCAGTCACGTACATACATTATTGTTCCTTGAACAGTCACGTACATATCTCCTTTTTCTTGAGATTTGGATGTGTGAAGGTTTGTTATAATCTCATAGATCACATAAGGTTACCAATAATACACACATATAATCATATAAGCATACATAACAAGAAAGAAGAATAGATAATAGCATAACATATTATATTATAGAATCACATGAGGATCCATACATATACAAAAGTGAACCAAGTTCTTAATTGGCTCAACAACCTATTATATATGATTACAAAATGGTTATGAGTAACTACTTGTCGGTTCGGTCAACTGACACGACCTTTGGAGGCTAACCTAGTCTTTAATTAATCGGTTAACTAGTCTAGTTAGCTCACCGAATAGCTCCTCGAACATCTCCCCCAGCAACAAAATCTTTCTTCATCTCGAAGAAACATGGGAGGTACAAAACTTTGCCTCAAGTAGATTCCTTTGCGTTGTTCTGTCTTCGTGGGCTATGCAGTCTAATAGATGGTTTTCTCTGTACACATACTTCGACTATGGCTTCTACCGAAATGGCTAGTTGGTGTTGAAAATATTCCCAACTGTGGAGATCTCTTTGGATGTCTATGGTCAAGTTTGTAATGCTAGATAGAATCACCAGTTTCTCCTGAATTGAGAGTTCTATAATATTATTCATGTCGGGCCCCAAAAGTTGGGATTTTTCATCTATTGTGTCCCTCATTATTCACATTTGTGGACAGATTGCGTCAAGTTTGTCGATGCTAGAAAGAGACTGGTTTACCCACTGATGAGCGTGTTTCTCTAGCTTCTCTAGTTTTGTTTCTTCCAATACAATTTTCTCTTGTATTGTGTTCCTCATTACTTCGTCAAGACCTTGTCGATTCTCTAGTTTCTTGATGTATTTGTAGGTTTCTCGAGCCTGTTGAAATACTTGGCCATAATGGGTGTACGAGTTGCGTAGTACTTCTTCTGTAATAGCTAACTCCTCCAGATGTTCTTGCAGTACCTTGTGTGCTTCTAAAAATGTTGTGTACTGTTGTCTTAATAACACAGATGTTTCTTCTTTTTTCTCTTCTTTCTTCGTATGGAGCTGTGCTTGAAGGTTCAACACGATACTTTCCAGCAGTTGGTAAGCTCTCTCTAGTGGTTTGTCAGTACCAGTCTCTGCTGGTCCTCGTATGACTATCTATGTTGAAGTCCTGCATTTAGTCAGGAATTCAACTTGTTTTGTCTTTAGTTTTTCAATTCGTTCTTATCTTGTTTCGTTTCTTGTTGATGCTTCTTTGGTGAGTGCTCCTAGGAGTCGGTCCAACTCTCCATCTCTTAGTTTTGGTGTCTCAACTACAGAATTCGATTCTAATTGTTGAAGGTGGATCATGGTCGATACTTGCTGTGGCTGGTGGTGCTCTTTTTTATTTTTCTGTTTTCTTTTGTTGTTATGTTTAGACTTATGGACCACTTCTAATCCTGTTGGTACTGATGTTGGCTACTACTGCGGTGTTTGGTGCTCTTCATTCAATGGATTCTCAATCAAATGAACTTCTGCTATGTTAGGATTAGCTTGTTTGGTTTTCTAAATGGGGTTTGTGGTTGTTTGTGCTTCCATTAGTGTTGAAGATGGTGGTTCTGGGTTATGAGGAGACTCTGTGTTGGTGGTGGTGATGATGATGGTGAATGGTCTGGAGTTAGAGGGATGGTTGGAATATGATTTGTTGGCATGGGGTTTTCAACTTCGGGTTGTAGGTCTACCAGGTTGTCGATTCCTTCATCTTCCATGAGTTTGTTGATTTCTACATCTAGTGTTGCTTGATTATTATGTTCAAGGGAAAGTAATCCCCTATCTGCCTCATTGACCACAAGGTTTTGGAAGGTTGGTGTAAATGATGAGATGTGGGCTGCGACTATAGTAGATGTCGGCTCGGGGTTGCAAATATATGATGATTTGATAAGTCCCACAACTGTAGGTGGTGAAACTTGGCCAGTTCGTGGAGTGATATTTTGTTGGGTAGAGCTTGAATAGACAAGTTTATGGGTGGTGTTGATCTGCTGGGAAATAAGGATTATATTTGGCATATTTTGATAAATTGTTGAAGTTCAACATCTTTATCAATTTTTTCTTTAAGGGTTCTAGGGATAATTTCATTCTAAATTTATGATATGTCCATGGTTGAAGCTGGTGTTATTCTAGTTGGAGAAGGTCTTGGTGAGTCTGGAGTTAAATCGATAGGATTTATTTTGGGCTGGCTAGCAGTTTGTACCTTTCTAATCTTGCGTTTCTTTGATCTTGATTCAACAAACTGCTTGAATTGGGTCTCGATAGATACCTTGTTTATCATAGCATCTTCCAGTATGTCGACAATAGTAGAAAGTAGTTCTTCCTCATCTTATGAATCCTCTGATAAAATGATTTTGCGCTTCCCCTTCCCTTTTGCTTCAGTTCCTTTCTTTTTTCTTGAAGTTGATATTTCCTTAGCTATTTTCTTAAAAAATTTCTTTGTCATGGCATAGTTTGGGTTGTCTGATTGAATTTCTTCCTTTATCTGTTCTTCTCTTTTCTCTTGCTGTTAAGTTAGGACAATAATACTTTGTTCTGTCAGTGTGACATCCTATTGTTCAGTCGGTACATTTTCAATTTGGAGGGGTTTTTTCTCTTCTGTCAGGCTGTCTCCTGAAGTGAAAGTACTCATCTGAAGGTTGACTTCATATTCTTCCTCCTTCTCCTGGTTGGTTAATGGTTCTATAATGAGTTGATTATTTGCTTTTATAGCCTAGGGTATGTTGATGTTAGTTTTGAATTTCCTGGCTAGCTTTGTGAAGATATCCTCGGCTGTTGGGTAGTAGTTAAGTAGCTTTGCCTTTGTTATAGACCCTTGCTTATTCCATACTGGTGTGTGGTCTAACTCTAGTTAGATATGTGTTGTAGGAGGCATACATCTTTGGATTTTTTGAGGCACCCTCCATGTGGCTGTTCGGACTTTAAGATTTCGAAACCAATGTTCTAGGAGCACTTTGATTTCTTCTTATTCTAGTGGGATTCCAGCCATTGAAAAGTCTTAAAGCGCCGCATAAGAAACCTCGATGGCTCCAAGAAATTATTATGCCTGACTAGACATAGGTGGTACATAGCTATCCATATTAAGAGTGATGGGAATCTAATCATTGCACCTGATTCCTAGGACTTCTCGGAGATAGAGTTGAGCGTGTGGACCATATATTGTGCCCAATGATATATCTTTCCTATGTTTTCTATGTAGTCGACGGCTTCCAGCATGTCGAGTTTCAAATTGCAGCTGCATCCTGTGACACTCTGGCATGTGAATATGATTTTGGCCACTATTTTGGGTGTGGTGGCTTGGATTTTCCCAACAATTAACCCTTTTGAGTTTTTCCCTGTTGGTGTTACCGTTAGTTTTTTGACCAATCCTTCTTTGATTCCTACAGGAACAGGGTCTGCTTTGTTGCACATCCCAGTAAGTTCGTAAATGGTTTTGGCTGATACTTCCACTAGTCTGTCGAAGTAGAACTTCCCATTGTGGTACTGGTTGATGATGAATTTTAAAATATTTTCCTTTGTTCCTACAAAACTTGCTGTAATACCCCGGTTTTAACCCCGTTTGCATTAAAGTAAATAGGATACATATGTTGTAAATAATCTTGGTGCGGAGTTAAAGGGAAAGGCCCCACCATAGATTTGGTTATGTTGTGTTTCTGATTAGGAATGGTCACCGATGGTATATCGGGACATGCGGCATATATTTAATTATGGCATCATGTAAACACGCATTTTAATTAAATAACTCAACTAGCTATGTTCGCAGCAACTAAATTGAGAAAGGGCATGATTCCAAAGGATAAGGAGAAGCGGCGGGGGGGGGGGTGATGTTGAACTTTGAGACACAGGGGAAAACTATGTGTCACCACCTCCCTTGGTTATTTTCCTTTTGTTTGTTGAGGCAGCGATTGGCTGGCAAGAAGACCACTGCCACGCCACACTTGCTCTCTCTCCACGATGTAGGGACTATTTTTCCCACTCCCTTGGATCATGGTTGTTCGCCTTCCTCATGCAGGATGAGGGATAAAATGTTTTACCATCCATTGTGTGGGGGTTCGCCTCCTCTCTCTCGTGCTAATTGTCGGTCTATAATTCTATTCTTCCCATCCACATAGAGAACCAATTTCGGCCTCCACGCATTGGACTGTGTATTGTTTTTCATCCATCATAGCGGATCGTGAGCGGAAAATTACTAGGATTTTTTCCCACGGATTGATGGGTGCGGTTTCCCACGCATTGATGACTGAGTTACCTACAACGCAGCATTGGTAAAAGATTAGGTGATCTTTCCTGTGAATCCATGCTGAGCCGTGAATGTTGGCTGTGTATTTTGACCATTTTCCCGGTCTGTGTAAGTCTCACAGCGATAGTATTAAAGATTGGGTTGCTGTGGGTTCATGTGAGTGTGTTAACTGTTGTTTGCCACAATGGCTTGACTATGTTTTTCATTGTAAATACTTGAATAGCTGTTCGGCTGCCTGCATGCAACGGATTTGTCCCTAGACTATTTTTGGGTTGGTGAATGATAGCCTGAGGTGCTTGATAAACTTGGTGGGTTGAGAACTGTGGAAATTAAACCCAGTGATAGATTAATTTTACTCACAAAAATTATCAATTGATTATGCAAAATCACTCACAAAAGAGACTGAAAATGGAGCTTGTAACACTAAATTGTATTATGTAAGTGTACAATAGCCAACCCTGTAATAACATAGGCTGCTAAATAAATAGAATACATCAAGGATTCGATTGCATGAGGAGAAAATCAAATCTAGCATAAAGTAGGCTTACTAAAAATAAGCAAATCCCCCATAGGTGTAAAAAGCTGATCCCAAATCTGTCATGGAGCTCACGAGTTGGCAAAAGGGCTTAGGCAAGATAAAGAGTGGTGGAATGGTAGCTCATACATGCTTTTGCATGGAGAAAAGAGAGGAGGATGTGTAGGACAAAAAACTAGTCAACCTCACCTAGTCTAGCTTTTCCTTTTGCTTTAAAACACTGAAAAAGCAGGCAATAAAGCAGAAAAAGTAGAAGGGTGCCTAGGAGGCCAGGAATAAAGTATAAATGATTCCTTTAGTTTTCCCAAGCGCTACATGGGACAAATAAGGCAAGTTTGACCATCATGGATAGGCAAATGACAACTTGCACATCGTGGGACACATGAACTAGGCAAATAAGACAAAAATAATGAAATTAATGTCTAAGGTAGTAAACTATGGGTTGATTATTCTAACACTCCCCCTTAACCCTGACTTATGAGTAATATATCAGAAAAATATAGGGCCTAGTAACAAGGATTAGTCACCCTTTTACATACTGCATGTCCATACCACCAAGGAAAGAGGTAAAAACCACTTGGGAAAATCCTCCCTTAAACATGGACTGTAAAACAAAATTTTGGAATCTTGTCTTCACTCATGCTTCACAGCATGATCAGCAATCCCCAGGAGTGATTTGAGATTGCTGAGGGTCTTCTCACAAAATGCTTTGGTGAAGATATCAGCTACTTATTCTGAAGAGGAACAAAAGAGTAGGTGAATGGTGCCATCATGCACAAGCTCTCTGATGTAGTGCATATGGATCTCAATGTGTTTGGTTCTCTACTTCTGAATTGGATCTTTGCAGATTCGAATGGTACTCTGGTTATCACAGTAGATGGTAGTTGAGTACTCTGATTCGAAGCCACACTCTCCAAGTAATCCCTGCAACCATAAACATTGAGTTGCTGCATTAACAACTCCTTTGTACTCTACTTTTGTAGATGAGAGTGCAATGGCACTATGTTTCTTGCTTGACCAGTTGATTGGCCCTTCTGCAAGCATGAACACATATCCTGATGTGGACTTTCTGTCTATGCTATCACCTGCCCAATCACAGTCAGTAAATCCAATCAAAACAAGATCAGATTTTGCTTTATAGAAGATCCCATGTGTCCTTGTTCTCTGAACAAAGTTAAGGATCCTTTTGGCTTCTTTCCAATGGATCTCATGAGGCTGATCCATGTATCTAGAAGCCACACTTACTGCATAACAAAGATCATGTCGAGTATGTGTCAGATACAACAAACATCCAATCAATTGCCTATACAGTGTATTGTTTACCATCGGTGAAGAATCAGCTTCTTCTAGCTTCACTCGTGAAAGGAAAGGAGTTTTGTTTGCTTTGCAATCCTTCATTTTGAATTTTTGCAGCAAGTCCAAGGCATATTTGGACTGGGGCACCTTGATTCCAGCTTTGGTTTCAGCAATATCAAGCCCCAAAAATTGACTTAAGATCCCCAAATCTGTCATGGAGAAGGTTTGGTTCATAGCACTCTTCAAGGAAGCAATCTCATCCTGTGAGCTTCCTGTAATGAAGAGGTCATCAACATATAACACAATTATCATTAACTAACTTCAAATAGACATTTGGATCTGATTTGCACTGAAAAAAATTCAGAGATAGCAAGAAGCTATCTATCTTGGCATACCAAGCCCTGGGGGCTTGCTTTAGCCCATAAAATGACTTTCTCAACCTGCACACAAGAGAAGGGTTAGTAGAAAAACCTTGAGGCTGCTGCATATATATCTCTTTAGTGAGATCTCCATTCAAGAAGGCACACTTTACATCCATGTGATGTACCTCCCATTTCTTTGAGGCTGCAATGGCTAAGGCTAGCCTGATGAAATCCATTTTTTCCACTGGGGCAAACGTCTCATTGTAATATATGCCATGAACCTGTGAGTAGCCCTTGGCTACCAATATGGCCTTGTACTTCAGTGGTGAACCATCAGCATCAAATTTGGTCTTATAGACACACTTACACTGGACTGACTTTCTTTCTCGAGGAAGATCCACTAGCTCCCATGTGTTGCTCTTCTGGAGTGAGCTGAACTCCTCCTTCATGGCTGCTTGCCATCTTGGATCTCCTGCTGCTTCTTCATATGTTTGAGGATCAGAATCCACCATCAAATAGCATTTTTCAACAAACATAGGATCCTTCATGCACAGACCACTCTCAAATTGAGATCTAGTCGTCCTTGGGTCATTGGGATCCCCAGCTAGCTCTCCTACTGCATGTAGTGACTTGGCTGCCCATTTTGGCCTTGTAGGGCTGTTTGGGTCTACAATAAACTCATATCCATCAGAAAAATAAGAATCAACATGTTCAACAAACTCATTACTTACTTCTTGAGGTTCAGGTGGTGAAGAGGCTTCACCAACTTCCACTGCTGCAAGGGGTTCTTCTTCAAACTGAACACACCTTTCAATGAAGGCTTTGTTTGTGCTCAAATTTATCAACTTGTACCCTTTTGAATATTCAAAGTATCCAACAAAAAGACACTCTTGGCTTTGGGGCTGCAAAGCCTTCCTCTTCTCTGTTGGAATCCTAGCCCAAGCCTTTGAGCCAAAAATCCTGAAATGGGTCACATCTGGCTTGTGCCCACTCCATGCTTCGAAGGGAGTCATACCATCAAGCTGTTTGTGAGGAACCCTATTCTGGATATAGGCTGCACAGTTGATAGCTTTGGACCAGTACTTTGGTGGCAAAGTTTTGGCCTCCATCATGCATGTTGCCATGTCCTTCAGTGATCTGTTCTTCCTCTCAGCAACACCATTTTGCTGTGGTGTGTAAGGGATAGAATGCTGCATCTGAAAACCTGCATCTACACAATATTTAATAAACTTAGACTTGACATACTCACCACCATTGTCATATCTGAGGACCTTGAGTTTCCTCCCAGACTGGTTCTCAACCAAAGCCTTAAAGACTTTGAATAAGCCAAAAACTTCAGACTTGTGTTTCAGGAAGTAAACCCAGCAATACCTGGAAAAGTCATCAATAAAAGTCAATGCATATTTGGCTTGACTCATGGACATATGAGGGAATGGGCCAGCAACATCACTATGAATCAGCTCGAGGGGTACAGAGGTTCTCCAATGACTAGCTCTCTCAAATTTGTGCTCTAGGTGTTTTCCTAGGATACAACCTTGGTAGACTCCTTTGGAAAATTTTATCTTGGGAAACCCTATGACCATCTCTTTCTTACTAAGATCATACAGATACTTGTAATTTAGGTGGCCAAATATTTCATGCCAAAGCTTGCTTGCCTCATTAGCATGAATCAGAAGAGTAGAGGGGTTTGAGTAGGGTAGGAAGTGTGAGAACATGTATACCTTTTGAGCATGATTTGCAACTCCTTTTGCAATGACTCTACCACTTGAGATTTCTATGATCTCAACTTCATCAGGGGAGAAAATGACTTTCTTTGGAGACCCAATGTGAGTCATCTGGTACACTGATAGAAGGTTGGAGGCGAGACCAGGCACATACAGCACATTGCTGAAATGACCATGATCAAGATCTATTCTTCCTTTGCCTAAACTTTCAGTGAGAGAGTCATCTCCCAGTACTATAGATGGTCCTTTCGACCTGTCAGGTGAGGAGAAGGCCTCCTTGGTCGAAACCATGTGTCTTGAAGCTCCAGAATCAATGATAAAACTGGGTGAGCTTGATGTGCCAGCAACCAATGCATGAACTCTCTCTCTGTCATCTGAACTTGATCCTCCTTCTCTCTTCTTTGAGCTTTCTGGAAGGGAGATGCCATTCTTCTCCAGGAGTTGGGTCAGCATATCAATCTACTTTTTCATACAAGAGCTTTCAGAGTGATTTCCCTTATTGCAGTATGCGCACTTGTTCATTTCACCTTTGTTTTTCTTCTTCTAGGTATTCTTCTTGGAACCTTGTGGCTCCTCAGGAGACTATTTCTTGTCTCTCTTTTGCTTAGGTGGATTTTTAGCTTTCTTTTTTCTTTTTGAATCCACCTTCGAATCTCCAACAACCAAGGCTTGATCTTTGGATGGTTTGATGGTGCCCATCATCACCAGCTTGTCTTGTTCTTGTGTGAGAGATTCCATGAAATCTGCAAGGCTAGGCATCTTCCAGGTTCGAGCTGTCAGTTTTGTGGCATAGAAGGTCGAAACAAACACTGAGTAGTCAGGCCCTAGCTTTGAAAGGATGGCCAGGATGAGCTGATCATATTTCTTTTCGATCCCACACTATTTTAGCTGCAAAACTAGTGCTTTGAACTTGGAGAAATATAGCTACAGGGATTCAAAGCTACTGGGACTTAGAGAAATCAGCTCATTTTCGATCTGATGTCCCCTCATCTCATCTGTCTTTCCAAAAATATCAGAAAGCTTCTCCCATACTTCATTCGGTGATGTGAATCCATCAAGATGGAAAAGGAGGTTTCTGGAAATACTCAGACACAAGAGACCATAGGCCTCATCCCTCCTGTTGTGCCATTTAATCTTCTCTGCAGCTGCATTGGGCTCTGCTTCTGTTTCCATAGTCACCCTGTAGAGGCCTTTCGCTCTCAATAGTATCTCCATCTCTGCTTTCCATTCAAAGAAATTGAAGGGATTCAAGATAGTTTTCTGTGATTGATCCATAGCTTAGAAAATCTGTCATGGCTGTCAGTAGAAGGCTCCCAGTCACTGATGTCGAACCTGCAAAACAATTTTGGACGAGAGAAATCAATCTATACAAGCTCTGATACCATGTGGAAATTAAACCCAGTGATATATTAATTTTACTCACAACAATTATCAATTGATTATGCAAAATCATTCACAAAAGAGACTGAAAATGGAGCTTGTAACACTAAACTGTATTATGTAAGTGTACAATAGCCAACCCTATAATAACATAGGATTCTGAATAAATAGAATACATCAAGGATTTGATTGCATGAGGAGAAAATCAAATCTCGCATAAAGCAGGCTTACTAAAAATAAGCAAATCCCCCATAGGTGTAGAAAGCTGATCCCAAATCTGTCATGGAGCTCACGAATTGGAAAAAAGGCTTAGTCAAGCTAAAGAGTGGTGGAATGGTAGCTCATACATGCTTTTGCATGGAGAAAAGAGAGGAGGATGTGTAGGACAAAAAACTAGTCAACCTCACCTAGTCTAGCTTTTCCTTTTGCCTTAAAACAATGAAAAAGCAGGCAATAAAGCAAAAAAAGCAGAAGGGCACCTAGGAGGCCAGGAATAAAGTAAAAATGATTCCTTTAGCTTTCCCAAGCACTACATGGGTCAAATAAGGCAAGTTTGACCATTATGGATAGGCAAATGACAACTTGCACATGGTGGGACACATGAACTAGGCAAATAAGACAAAAATAATGAAATTAATGTCTAAGGTAGTAAACTATGGGTTGATTATTATAACAAGAACCACATGGATATAGCTATTGAGTTGGATTTCTTCTCCACAGCCCCTGAAGAGCACTGGAGGGAAGATCAGGGTCTGAGGGACTGCGTTGCAGAGAAGGGACTGATTTGCTTGTGTTGGGTGTGTGTGGGTGTTCTAGAATCCAGGCTAGTTCTTGTTTTGGTGTCTACAGCTCTTCAGTGAGCTCACCAGCTTAGCATTATCCTTTCCCAACTCTTGGATAGCCTGATAAACCCAACTTTGTTGGCTTGGCTGATCTGTTGTTCGCTTGATAAACCCAATTGTGTTGGCTTGGCTGAACTGTGTACCCTTGTGCTATTGTTACCCTTGGCTATGTGTACGCCTATTAGTTCCTTATTCCTTTGGGAGTCATGCCCAGCTTGGGGGTGGTAGCATTGCTGAGAGATTTAGGAGCATGCTAGCCTAAGGTTGGGTGGAACGTTGCCGTGACGTAGCTGGTTGCGGACGAGTTCTTTATAAAGATAAGTAATTTTGTTTATTCTACTTCTGCAATCCTATTTAATGTTAATGATCATGATGAACATGTTGAATTCTTGTATAAATGTATGTTGCTTCCATCGTGTATGATAAATAATCATGTATGCATGTTTTAGTTCAAGCATTTTATTTCACCATTTCAGCACTTTTTATGAATGCACATGTTCATGGGGCTGGTATCCCGGATGGTTAACGCCATGGTAGCGTCCTCTTCGCCGGTCGGAGGGTCGAGGATGTTACACTTGCCATGAGAGGTGCATTCAGATAATTCATAATGGTGCTATGGTTTTCCTTCTCCCCTTCCTCTGTCATCCTTGAATTACCCAAGTAAGCCCATGTTTTCATTTGTGCCCAGTTTCGTGCCCATGAAACTTCCTGCACTTCCGCGTTTTTAATGTTTTGTAACTATTTCACTAGTGGGATTACGGTGGATTCCAACTCTTTTACTTTCGCTTTCATGGATCTGGTTTTTTTTGGGGCCATTTTATCGGTTTCCAGTTCGGCTCTCTTCTTAGTTGACTTGCTCACGGGGGTCTAGTAATTTTGTCGCTCTAGAGCTTGGTGAAACAGCATGTGATCTTCGTCTGGCGTAGTATTTATAAGCAGGGTGGATGGAAATCTTGTTGATGGTGCTACTAATGGTGGATATGATGGCAAGGGATGCTCTAATGAAGGATGATTTGTTGTGCTCTAGTTTCGGCACTCCTTCTGACTGTAGTCATGATGGGTTGATTTGATGTTTTGATCCTCTTGTCAATGTCGATGGTATGGTCGATCTGTGGTATGTCGATGGTGAAAAATTTCGATTATTGTTGAATGGTGTTTTACTATGTTTATTGAGATTTCCTATCATTTTGGTTTTCCTTGATTCTTTTTGGAGTTAGGATTTTGTTTTTTCTATTTTTTCTAGTTTTTGTTAGCAATTATAAAACCACTTTTATTTTGATTTTTTTTTTTTAATTTTGATATATTTTTAGTTGAGCACCATTTACTAGTTTTTGAAATACTATGCCCTGTAACGTTCTCAATCGAACTGATCCGTTGGCATTGATTTCTTCGACAATGTAAGGTCCCATGCATTATGTGTGTAACTTCTTAGGTTTTCCTTTCTCCTGACTATTGCATAGTAATGCAAGGTCTCCAACTGACAAATTTTTATTTTTGATGTCTCAGTCGTGCCAAGCCTTCTGTTGTTGCTTTTGAATTTCTTGGTGTTGTATAGCAAGAAGTCGGTGTTCTTCTAGTTTGGCTAATTGCATTAGTCATTCCTTTTTTTCTTCTTCGACATTGATATGAAATATGTCGGCTATCATTGGTGTCTGTTGTCGGAAATGTAAAGGAACAATTGCTTCTTGGTCATAGACTAGTCGAAAGGGTGTTTGGTCGGTCAAATGTTTATCTGTTGTTCTGTACATCCATAATATTGCAGGGATTTTCTTGTCCCAATCATCTTTGTCGGTATTGCATATTTTTGTTAGACCCCTTGTCAATGTTTTGTTGAATGCCTCTATCGCCTCGTTTGACTGAGAGTGATAAGCTATTCTTCGTTGGTGGTCAATTTCAAACTGTTCTGTTAGTATTATGATTGTTTTATTGATGAAGTGTGAAACTTGGTCACAAATTAAGGTTAGAGGGTAGCAAAAACTACTGATAATATTTTCATATATGAATTTAGTAGCTACCTCACTAGAACAGGTGTCGACAGGTTCTGCTTCTTCCCATTTAGTGACATATTCTACTGTTGTTACGATGTACCTTGCACCTATTCTTTTTGCTAGCACTGGGAATGGTCCTATGAAGTCAATGGCCCAAATTTTGAATGTTAAACTTGGTTTTACAGATATCAAAGGAATCTATGTGCTAGGTAAAGTTTTACCTATACATTGGAAATGATCACATTCGCTAACAAAATCCTTACAGTCTTTGTACAATGTTGGCCACCATATCCCTGACTATTGGATTTTCTTGGTAGTTGTATCCGATTGAAAGTATCCTCCCACCAGTCCATAGTGTGCTTCATGCATAATATTTTCTCATTCATGCTATAAAACACATCGATAGACTACTTGGTGCAGCTTTCATGGCTAGAATTTTATTTTCTTAGTGTTCATTCCTTCAGGTGCTTGTCCATTTTCTAGAAATTGTGATATTTCCTCTAACTCTGCAAGAATGGCTTCTATCTAGAATAGGTGTGCATCTGGTAGGCCATCTTTGACTCCTTTCCGCTCCTCCCCCTTGTTGATTCTTGACAAGTGGTCGGGTCTGAAATTCAATCGTCTTGGTCGAACTACTGCTTCGAATTCAAATTCTTGGAACAGTAATAGCCAATGACATATTTTCTTGTGGTGCAATGGTTTGTTGATGAGGTATTCTAATGCTTGGTGATTGGTATAGAATATGAAGGGGTTAGCTAGTAGGTAATGTTGATACTTTTGAAGTGCAAAGACCATACCTAATGCCTCCCTTTCTATCGTTGAGCAATTTCATTCTTCCTTGTTTAATTTTTTGCTACTATATATGATTGGGTAATCCATTTCGTATTCCCCAGGTTGTGTCAAAATTGCACCTATTTCTAGTCCTAAAGCATCAATATGCACATGCAATTTGATCAACCAGTTCGGAAATCTGAGAATGGGTGCCTTGACTAGTTTTGTTTTTAATGTGTCAAAATATGTATCACATTATTCTGTCCAGTTGAACTCTTAATCCTCTCTTAACAATTCTTCTAATGGGTAGGTCATATCTGAATAGTGCCAGATGAATTTTCTATAATACCCTGTATGACCCAATAGTACTCTGACCTGTTTTGGATTATCCGGTGGCTTTAAGTCAAGGATAATTTTTATTTTAGCAAAGTCGACCTTGATAACTTCCTTGCATACAATATGCCCTAGTACGATTCCTATAGGGGTTAAGAAGATGCATTTTTTTTATAATGAGAGATAACTGAATTTGTCGGCATCTTTCTAGCATAAGACTTAACCATTTACAATGGTCTTTCAACATGGAATAGATCGTCCAATTGTCAAAGTATAGTGCCATTGATTTATAAATGTATTCTTGAAATGTTTTGACAACTATTATTGAAAACACCGTAGGTGCATTCTTGAGACCGAATGGAATCACTCTGTAAGAAAATGAGCCAAATTCACATACGAAGGTTATTTTTTTATGATCTTCTTTGGCTATCGGCACTTGATTATATCCTGAGAATCCAACTGTAAATGAGTAGCATTCATGTCCTACGACTTCATTTAAGATCTCATTGGCGTATGGAGTCAGAAATGGATTTGTTAGGGTAACCTTGTTTAACCACTACAACAAATTTTGGAATTAGCGTCCAATTTAACGTCTCTTTTTAGTGTAATTTTTTTTTTACATTGAGTGGTCAAACTAGACGCTAAATGGGACGCGTCATGGACAAAACTTAAAGCATCTCAAAAAACGTCTTTTTTAGCTTCCTAAATAGCATCATTTATAGTGTCCGAAATAGCGTCTCTTTTTTTGCTTCCAGAATAGCGTCCAACTTTGATTCCTAAACAATGTCGAGGTTTCCTTCGAGAATATCATCCAACTTTGCTTCCTAAACAACATTGAGGTTTGATTCCTAAATAACGTCCTAGTTTGCTTCCTAGCGAGTGTCTGATTTTGCTTCTTAAATGGCATCCCTGTTAGCGCCATATTTGCATCCTTAATAGCACCATGTTAGCATCCAAATAAGCATCCAATATTGCATCCATTTTTTCTACCACTTTAGCATCCCATTTTGCACCATGTTTTACTTCCAAATATGTGTCAATTTTCACTTCCAAATTTGCAACAATTTTTGCTTCCTTTTTTGCATCGTGTTTTGCTACCAAAATGACATCAAATATTTATTCTATTATTGCACCATATTTTGCTTCCTATGTAGTGCCATGTTTTGTATCCAAAGTAACATCTTATTTTTCTAACATATCAGTGCCATGTTTCGCTTCATCATTAGCGCCACGTGTTGCATCCTTTTTAATGCCTAGTTTCGTATCTCTCATGTTTTGGTCACTAATTTAGTCGTTTTTAGTAATTTTATATACAAGTTTTTGCCATTTTGTTTGGTCACCTATCTCTTTTTTTTGCTTACTAATTTAGCTGTTTTTAATAGATATTATAATATCATTAGGGCACGGAGGAATAAAACCACCAACCTCCTGCTTGTAAGGCATGCACTCTTCCATTGAGCTAGAACCCTTTAAGAATTTGGGAATCTTACTTACAGAGTCCTCTATAATGGTAAAAAGGAACAATACACAAATTTGAGTTTCTAATGGTCGAAAAAGAATGATACATTGTATAAGTTCACAATATATGATCAAGCGGGTTATGAAACCCATAAACCTTTTCTATGAATTTTGAACAAAACTCAAAAAATTGGCTTAATGGGATTGCAAAAATCACTATTCCCTAACAACCATAAGTGTACCACTATATGAGACCTATACACAACAATTATCTTAGTGTGGATTCTAAGGATATAGTAGATAAGTATGATCATCCTAGAGCTGTGTATAAGTGGAGCAATAAGGAGAATCAAAAGAGGATGATCAACCCAATAGTTGGTGCTTCACATGGATCCTATCCACCATGGGATGAACAAAGTTCCTTATTCCTCCTTATGATGATGATGATGAAGTGATAAGCAATATCTTTCATTTATTTGTTACAACTTTCTATGGGCTCTATAATATAAATAGTTCTTTAGTCCCTCATTTGGAAGGAGGGTGACCACTTCAGAAAATAGAGTGAAAACCAGGTCATGTTATGATGTTGGATTTCAAATGTGAAGAATTAATCCTTGAAATGTTTCCCATATTTTTCTATGTTGCTAGTGAATCCCATTCAAAATATATGATTACCCAATCCAAGATATTATGACATTTATACTGGATAAGACTGAAGATATACCCGAGCAGTTGTTAGCCACCATGCTATCTCACATAGGGGAGGGAAAAGACGGTGCTTCTCCATCTTCCCATGGACTTGAAAGAAATATAATGGATCAATTTGCAAAAAAGCTTGAACCTTACATGAACTACCTTATCACTTCAACAATGTCCATTGAGGAGGTTACTAGAGGTTACCAGATTTCAGATAAAGCATGAAACACTTAACTTTTATCTTCATTGTGCACATTAGAGAAATAAATTCAAGAGATGACTATGGCTGTTAATGATATTGGTTGTCACAATGATGAACCTACACCAACATATGCAAGCATTGGAGTCAATGAATTTTTTTTAAGGTACTTAAAGGTGATTAAGGAACTTCACAAAAATGATTTGCATGACTTATAAAGAGAAGAAAAACTTGCATTCTATATCAACTTGTATAATATGGTGCAGTTCATGCAAGTGTGTTGTGGGGTTATCCTGAAGGGCCTCTATAGCAAAGAGTAATTTTCATGATTTTAAATGTCATTCAAAGCTATTCTTATTCACTCAGCCATCCAAAATGGAGATTTGAGTGGTACCAAAGACCCCCTTACAATTTGCTTAAGCATTTTGACTTGAAAGCCAAACCCATGCAGGTTGTCTTGCCAGATCCATAACCTTTTTGATTTTTCCTTACTGTGTGGCTCGAGATCAAACAATGATATCAGATGTAGTTCAATGGGAAGTAATGATGAGGAATTAAGGCAAGCCGAAAAGATATTTTTTGACAATGGTGGAATCCTGTTCCTGTGGAAATTAATATTGCTTCAATTAACAAGATTCTGAGTTTGTATAGTGTGGATTTTGGCAAGAGTGAAACAGAAGTTATGAAGTTTGTTGCAAACTATGGGGAGCCCTCCAAATCTGAAAATTTTTTAGGATTATTGAATAGTAATTGAATAAAGAACAAATTTCTATAATTTATCTTGAGGAGAAAAGAATGTCTCTGCTCTTGACAGGCCTGTTCTTCCAAGATCCTTCTTCATAGAATTTATGATTGAAAAACAAGGGGAGTTCTTCAGTACATGGTTTCCTTGAATCACATCAGCTAAGATGTGAAGGAAGAGATGGAACCTTTTATGGCAAACAGAAAGGTGGAATTTGATGAATATTTGGACCTGATCCTGAAGGTTTAGTGAGGGCATATGTCTTGATACAGAAATTGATATCTTAGAAAATTTTGAAAATATACCTAATGTGTCTACCAAATATAAATATTTTTTTCATGGTACAAAATCTAAAGATGCACCTCATATGATGCAGTAAGCACAAATATCAAGAAGAAATTGTACAATTAAATTAAATTACCTTGAAGATTCTCAACATGTAGATCATGGATCCACAACATTTGCAATGTGTACATAAATAGAAGATCAGTAGCATATGAAGAGGAACCCCACCAAGTTCAAGATAAAATTAGGTAACATACTGATGATGTTCAATCCAATCAAAGGAATGTACCAACTAAATATATTTGTGCAACAAGTCATTAGTCCATAGCATCCACTACAATCATGCTTCAATGACAAAGCATCCTCAAAAGGGGAGGACTTTTAATGAACATAAGAGTTCGTTACTTATTAATATTATTTATTAATAATGGTGGGTTGGCCTTAGGTAGGCCCATCTAGCTTGTGCCCATTAGATGTGTATATGTGAATTTTAGCCACATTCATGTACTTTTTTCAAATTCATCATTCATCTATTATCTTATTACTGAATACTTCATCTGAAATATCTGTTATAAATTATATATGCTTGAACTAGCTTAATTGCTTTTTGGATCCGGTTTATATGTGTGAATGAGGGTTGCATTTCTTACACTTTTGGATACCAAGGTGTAGACAACACAAACAACACAGGAAACCACGTACTTTCTTGGCATGAATGGTACTTTACTTTTGTAAGCAGGGTTGATCTCTCAAACAACAACTCATCAATGGTAAGCCCATCTCAAAGCAAGATTGGGGACAATTTCTTATAACCTAGAAATAAATGATGTAACACCTCACATTCCATTAAACTATAATATTAGGAAACAATTATTAAGACACAATTAATCCCTTTTTAATTATGTCTTGTACTTAATGGAAAACACAATTATATAATATGAGACAGATCCATAAAATGGTTCACACACTATTTCCTTATCCTTTGTATTATCTACTCTATCTTCGAGTCTTGTAAAGCCAACTAATAGCTTCCATCTCCCTCTTATCATTCTGTGTGTGCATGTAAAATTTTTTGACAAAGAATCTCAAAATATATAGGCAGTTTATACTTGATTGATAGAACAAGAAGGAAGAGGAGATACATCTTCCTTCTTCCTACCTTGGAAGTCCCTAACCCAAACCATGTTAGTGTTTCCCCTGCATAATGAGCCATGCATGGTAGTGGCCAGACAAAGCAAGGAGGTACCTACTAAAGGGCTATGCAAGAATACCACGCCCCTCTAGCACATAAGATTGCAAAGTACATGGATTTCTTTTACTCCAGAAGTTGTAATCATTTACATTTTTACTTATCTAATAATCGGTCCATCTTCAATGTAACCATGTAATGCTTCTATAAGGTTCATATTGGATAGCATGGGTTCCATAGAAAAATACCTTAAGGTATAAGGTTATTTGAAATATTTAATCGAGCAGGTATGTAGTACTAATTTTTTTTATTCCTAATCACCTTATGCAATATCAGTGAGAGGATGGCCTGTAAACTATTGATGAAAACCAACCTCGAAGCTAGAGACCAACACTACAAAACTTTTTAACAACACAAAACAAACCCAACAAAGATTCAGTTGTTTGTATAAAACAATATATTTAATCAGTCGCTCAAGATAGCAATAAATCAAATGACTTGTTCGAAAAAAGGAAAAAAGAACGAAAAATTTGCATACACAAATCAAAGTTGGCATAAAAACCCAGAGAACAACTGTAGTAATCCCAGGCCAAAATCTGAACATTCCCAAAAATATAAAAATTTACTATTCAGCCAAAAATTAATAGGATGGCCTAAAAGCCATTGACAAAAACCAAGCTCGCGGCTCGAGGGAAGCATTACTCTTCCTTCTAGACAAAGACAAGCCCAACTTAGAAAAAATTCCTTCTATAGAGTCACATTTTATCAGTGAAAATCTAAAAAATCATAATAACATAACTTAATCAAGCTATCACCAGCCATAGATAATTTTAAACACAAACCAAACAACAACATTTACCAATGTAACACACCATTTCAGTAGAAACTACTAATTCACCTAAAATCTATTGTGCAAAACCTACATCAAAATCAGACACAACCGCTCCTCCGAAACTTCAAAACCAAAACAAACCAAACATAAGAAAATCACTTCTATAACCCCAGTTTTTTAATCAACCATTGATTCTAAATATGATATCAAATTCAGTGTAGGATTTTACAATGTAGCTAGTCAACAACTCACTAAACATTAGCAATCATAGTAAAAATCACCATTCAGTTGAAGAAAACTAACCTCAAGTTAGAGAGAGCAGTGCTCCTTCAAAACGTCTCAACAGTCCTGATCCAAACAAATAGAACAAATAACATTAGAGGAAATTTCAACTCAAAATGGGCCTCCTAATAAAAATTAATAAAATAATAGTTAAAATAATAAAATAATATTTATTAATTTTGGAGGAAGAAAAGAAAAAACTACTTTTTTGTTTGTATTTTCAACATATCTCCCTGTGTTTTTACTCAAATTTCGATCGGGAGAGCTCATTGGATGCATAATTAAATTTTGCATCCAACTAGTACCCACTCGGCATACTTTTGACAGACCTTGCTACCCCAAAAACAAGAAATACCTGAAAAAACATGATGATGATGTCATCATCACATTTTTTCAGGTATTTCTTGTTTTTGGGGTAGCGAGGTCTGTCAAAAGTATGCCGAGTGGGTACTCATTGGATGCGTAATTTAATTCCGCATCCAACGAGCTCTCTCGATCAAAATTTGGGTAAAAACACAGGGAGATATGTCAAAAATACAAACAAAAAAGTAGTTTTTTATTATACCTATCCCCAAATTTATATTAAAAAAGTGTTTAAGACCTATATGGTATTTCAAATTCAAAGCAATTTCATTGGATAACACATGATGACATGGAATTTGAGTTAAAGTTAAAAGGCCCATTTTGAGTTGAAATTTCCTCTAATGACGATTGCAATTACAAACCAATACATTTATTCAGCCATTGATTCTAAAAATCAAGAAAATATTCAGAAATCAGAAAAATGCAAAAGCAAAACAGTTACTTGTACCACAGTTATAGATACCACATATTTATTCATCCATTGATTCTAAATATCAAGAAAGCATACAGGAAACAACAAATGCAGTAGATTTTTACTTTGCTCACCGTTCAAATGAGTAGTTTCAACTCTCTTGCAAGTTGGACACGGGCTGACCTATAAAAGACAGAAATCATCTAAAATTGACATGTTTTCTACATTTTTTTGTTGCTCTGCTCTCTCCTTCTGCATATGTGATCATAGGTGACCGAGAAAACTCAAGGACAACACTAAATCAATTATGAAATTACAGAGGTATTCTATGCATGTTAATAAAGACATAGTCAAAAATCATGAAGAGCATTGTTCCCTCAAGGAGGATTTTGAGTGATTTTAAAATTGAATACTCCTTTAGTTATGGATCTAGAAATAACCAATATTTTTATTGTTAATCCTTGAAGAATAAAATGGATCTAGAAATGGGTGAATGTTTTTTAAATTTTAATACATACATTCTTGGAGGAGTTTGTGGATCTAGAATCCATCAAATGATATTTTATGGTAAGGAGGAAAAGCTAGAAATCTACATAAGACTACCTTTAGACATTATTAGGTATGGATGGATTAATAGGGAAAACCCCTGTAAGACTAGATGAACATCTTGTAGGAGAAGAATGTCAACAGCCAAGAAAATGCGAGGTTTCCAATTCCATTATCATTTCTCTTAGTTGACAAGGGTTTGTGCACTAGAGTAGCCATTGTTTCTTGCTGTAGTAACCGACCTCTGTGGAGGGAAGTTTTTCACAATGAGAAGGGATTGGGTGTGAGGTTCTTAACCCTCCTTCAGCCTGATGTAATCTGGAATACTGGGGAACTTGCTGCTGTAATAGCAGATTTGATAAGGCACATGTTATGTTTTACTAATATTATCGGATTGTATGTGATAATGTCATATTTGATTAGGCTATTCATTCTTTAGAAGGCTGTCTAATCAATCCTTTTTTCATTTATAATCACGTGTTAAGGATGTTCCTTCACTAGTGTGTTTGCACATTATTTTTTGGGCTCAAAATACATTGGTTGTGATGGTGCATTTACCGTTAGGACCCTCACTCATTCTCATATTACCAAAAAATTCACTTGTACTAGTTATGGGCCACGACACATCATGTTATGGTTACGTCTTCTCCATACTCTTAACCTCTCTTTGTTTGTATTCCTTGACTCCATAACCTTTTGGAATGGAACTGGTCTTGGAAACACACCATCCACTTAACTCTAAGGTTTATCATACATTTTCCAAGGGAAACCACCCTTGTGCCAAGCCGACCTTAAGATAGAAAGGGCCTTTTTGTAGTAATAATGGACAACCCCTCTTAGTTCCTCTCAGGCTGCACTTGTGTTTTATGGATTTACAACTTGAAGTTTTGGGAGGTAAAAAGTCCCACTCAGGATGTAGATGAGATAAGAGATCAAGCAATAGAACAAAAAAACAACTTCATGCTCAGAATGATGAACATGGGAAGCGTGCTGCAGAATTGGAAGGAAGAAACTAGAAAAATGAGGACTCAATTGCAGCCGTGAGGGAACAAGATAGAGAATACTGGAAAAGATTCATGAATTGCAAGTTGTGCAAGGGACACATGACAAGCCAGTGCCAAGAAAGAATGAGCACTCTCCCAATATTCTATGAGAGCCAAGGCCACTGGCAACCACAATGGGATATCCACATAATTTATGTCATCATCATTGAATTTTGTCAATATGTGCATTTTGTAATTTCCTATGTCTACAGCTTCTATACCAGTATACAGACATGTATGGTAGCAGAAATAACAATTGTACTTAGGGAGTAATGATGATATAAAAAAAGTATTGGGCTACTATCAAATGACTTAATCAATCCCCAATTTTGAATGTAATCATGACTTTTTGGGTATATATGGGGATGAACACGGGAAGCATGTTGCAGAATTGGAATGAAGAAACTGGAAAAATGGGGACTCAATTGCAACCCTATGGGAACAAGACATAGAATACTGTAAAATATTTGGGAACTGCAAGTTGTGCAGGGACACGTGACAAGCCAGTGCCAAGCAGGAATGAGCACTCTCCCAATATTCTAAGAGAGACAAGGAAACTGGAAGCCACAATGGGAGATCCACATAATTTCTGTCATCATCATTGAATTTTTTCAATATGTGCATTTTGCAATTTCCTATGTCTATAGTTTCTATACCGGTATACAGAGAGATATGGTAGCAGAAACAGTAATTGTACTTATGGAGTAATGATGATATACAAAAAAGTATTGGGCTACTATGAAATGACTTAATCAATCCCCAATTTTGAATGTAATCGTAACTTTTTGGGTATAGATTAGGTGTTGTTTTGATATAAAAATATAAATAGTCATTTATGTGCATAACTTTAAAAAAAGAGCAACTTTTTCCTCAAAATGGACCAAGCTACTTGCATGCAATAGTTGCAAAATTATTTTATAGTAGGGAGGGTACATACTTTGATAAACTGCTGATTCTGAAAATCAGACAAACAATTATATTTCAGATCATTTATATCATTCCAGTGCACTCAATTGTCGTTACAAGAAGAATATGTATATATCCGCAACTAATATATCCTTCTGGTCATCTGATTTTCAGAAATATGTTTGTAAATAGAATAGTTAGCAACAAAAGTATTAGTTAGTAATGCAAAGTCCCTCAAAATGCTCAAATTTTATTATTTGAAAAAGGAAAACAGAAACACATACCTCTCTAGTGTGAGGATTAATTGTCTGTAGGACTCTCTCAATAGTTGTATATTCCATATTAGATGTTTTTTGGGTCAGTTGAAAAGAGCGTATGCACACTACATCCTTTCCAACTATTGTCTTGAACCTAAGTTTAATCTGGCCCTTTGTGTTTGTCTCCCCGGCAACCTGCATAAACACAAGTTCCCATTTTATAACAGGCATATCAGGTTTGGTGTAACAGTTAGGAAATAACATCTACCAACAAGAATTCATTCCATATTTAAGCTGATGTAGTCCCCAAGCCCTAATCTAAATTCTTGTTTTAAACAACTCCTACATACAGGCATCTTAGAGTTACAATTCTGTAGAGAATCTAAATTACCATGTTGTTGATCTTAAACAATCATCTAAAAACAATTTAAAGGAATTCAATAGTATAACAAATATTTCAAAAAAAAAATATGGGGAAAAGTGTCCACAAGATATATACATAAATGCACAAAATACAAACCATCTTGTGTTACTGCTAACATAATAGAGGCAGTTTGTGTTGGTTCCTTCTTTCATTGTGCATAAAACAACTATTTTAGAATATATATATATATATATATATATATATATATATATATATATATATCAATTGCATTGTATGGGCATAGAATAAATTGATACGAATGAATTTATTTGTTTTCATAACTGTGTAATTTTGTGTTTTTGTACTTCCTGTGTTTTTGCCAAGTCGAGTCAAATTCTTGGATCTTCTGCCTTGCCGAGTATTTTCCTAAGATGAGTTTGGTAACATTGATTTTCATATCATATAAATGAATAGATTGGAAATCCTGCAAAGAGTCTTGAGAAGCGACAAATGTCACGTTCCTTTCTATATTTTTATACTCAGATTATCTCTATACTAAATAGAATCATGGATAGAGCTAGAATTCAATGATAAGATATTGATGCATCAGAACGTGACACAATCATATTAAATTTTGTGCTGAAAGAAACAAATTGAATTTGATTTGGACACAACATTAACGTGTATATATTTTTTCTTTGACATCTTAATGAGGAGACACAAATTAACTCTTGTGGGATGGACATAGATACCTAATTTTTGGGGTTTTTTTAAATAAAAGGGTAGATATACCTAGAATTTGGACAAATTAAAAAAAACAGTTTTTATTTTCTTTGGTAAATATATCAGGAATTTGGCCAAATTGGGACATGGATGTTTAGCTTCTGGGATTTGGGCTAAATATACCTAGAATTTTGTTAAATTGGGACATGGATATCTAGCTTTAGGGTTTTTGGGTAAATATACTAGTTTTCTTTTTCTTTGGGTAAATATAGTAGTTTTCATTTTATTTGGGTAAATATACTTGGAATATGGCTAAATTTAAAGAAATGGTTTCATTTTCCAAACATGTGTGTGAATAATAACAAGGAGGATCATTAAAATAGATAGTGTTTTAATTAGGTAGAGGATGATGGTCTAAAGGGGTTGGTTGGGGTTGGGGCCCCATATACCTGGGATCCATTCTCAAACAAGCCTATGCCCCACCCTTGATTTTGGGGGATAGAATATCAAGGCTCAGTTGAAAACAAATTGGTGTTTTGGTTATAATTTTTATCATTATAAAATATAATTTTCTATTATTCTGTATTTATATTTATGACATCCCTTGTTTATGGGACAAGAAATCCCTCCTATATATTCTACTCTATTTGCCTCTTGATTTTAACATTCTTTTCTATACGAAAATTTATTGCATTTTTTATATCAAGAAAAATAAATGTGCAATACGCAGAACAAACCTATAAAAATAGAGTTACACATGAGCCCATATCCATAAGAGCTTTAGTCCATAAGCCTTTGATCCTTAAAAAATACATCTTTTTTGCCACCAAAACCTTCGGGATCAAACATTTTTATACATTAAGCTTTACAAAATGTAAAGCAACCCTTTACAAGGCAAGAAATCAGGCACTCAAAAAATATCCTATCACTCAAAAACCTTCAGGAATCCCCTACTAACAAGATAAGAATCCTTGAATTCCTCAAAAAAGACCCTTCTTTCATCCAAAGGCAAATCATCCTTGGAACACGGATTTTGCAAAGTGTTATATTCTCTAAAAATGTGTTGGAAATGAAGGTCAATGAAAACCTCCTAAAGCTTCCTAACCCTTCTCTACCACCACCCAAGAGAGAGAACTTATAAATTTGATTTCCTTTTTTCCCACTCTATAATGACCCTAGAGTCTCCAACCACTTGCAAGTGAGAAACATACATTTCTATAGAAAACCTTAAGAGACATCAGAAAACCAACAATTCAACTCTCGTATTTGTCCCTTTACCCCCTTTCACTTTTATACAAAAAATGATGCTTCTCTGCCATCTTTGGGACAACCCAACTCCACATTTTCCAGTTTACCCTTGACATGCTGCATCAAAACAAGCAATTAGTCCAGTGCCCCCAAAAGTTGGATATCTTACCTTCCTACTCTTTGCTACCTTATTTTTTTTGCACCCTTTGCAGGCTTATTTTACTATACTTAAAATATAAAAATGAACAGATATATTCTTGTTCTCAATTTCTCCACCAATGGTTAGATTCCTCTTTTATAGAGAAAATAACAAGATTCAAAATTTGAACATGAAAAAACATTATAATATCTATCTATATAGTATCTCTCTCTCTCTCTCTATTGTTATTTAGACAAACATAATTAATAAACAGATTCTGTAGTACAACTCAGAAAAAGCCCAAACTAAATGATAGGATGTCAACTGAGATATAGTTCAATATTAGTTATCCAAAGCTAACAACTATGACAGGATGGTTTGCCTACATAGATTCAACTATTGCGATCAATCTAAAGTTTAGAAAAAGCTTGTTCATTCACTTTGTGAACATATACGTATAGTTCAAACATTTTTTTGCAGGGAATAGGTTAAGTAATTGGAAATAAAATATATCAAAATCATGCAAGCAGAAATGAAAATATGTAGCACAGAAACTAAGTTTCTTACTTCTCACAGTTGCTTGCACTTGGGTTTTGTGGCACATATTTAGACAAAGGAAGAGAGGAAATCAATTCTGCACCAAGACCTCTACTCTGTGTCCCAACAACTTAGTTCAAAGCAATGAGTTCCGTCATTGAAGTGGAAAGTTACATATGAGCACTCATTAAAGATAATCATAGCAATGAGTACATATGAGCACTCATAAACTTGAATCCTCTGTCAAGGAAAGCCTTGGATTGTTTGTTTGGCTGGCATATCAAGTTCATAAAAGGAGAAACATAGGTTCTTTAGGTAAAATAATTGATTTTACACTAACGTTGAACATTGAAAATGATAGAATTAAGATTTTGAGATGATAAAATAGTTATTTTGATCATTTTTTAAATGAGGAAACAATCAACTATACTGTAGCCATTTGGAGAAGTTGTCACCATAACATTTTGCTCGTTTTTTCCTTTTTTCTGCTTTTTATATGGGAAAATTTAAAGCACTTATTCCAAGTGTGATGAAGTTTATGCACTTTTAGAATTTCTTAAACCTTGATGTACAAGTTTGTAGGACATCACTAATTTAGTATAGTGTCATGTCCCCGGTTTCGACCCCGTTTGCATGATGTATATAATGTAAATAATCATGGTGAGGAGCTAAAGGCAAAGGCCCCACCATCGATTTTGTTGTGTATGTTTCGGCAATAGAGGTAATTGCCGATGGTATGTCATGCTATCCGGCACATTATAATTTGGCATCATGTAAACCTGCACATCAATTAAAATAAACCACAACCAGCTACGGCAGTGCAACGTTGAATGAAAAGGGCATGCTTCCAAAGGATAAGGGGTGGGGATGTCAAACCTTGGTTATGGGGGAAAAACCCATGTTTTGCCACCTTTGTTTTGTTTGCCTTGTCTCACCCAACCTCTTCCAACCTCTTTAATGCTTCAGCTGGTGGTTGAGGGCATTTATTGCTGAAGTGGTGGTGGTTGTGGGAGGCTGTCAGCCTTACCCAATTGCCCACTCCACCCATGTCTGCCCATTCTTCTCCCTCACGCACTCTTCCCTGGTCAGTACACACTCTCACCAGGATTTTTGGTCTGTTGGCTTCTCACGCACAGGTTTTGGACGAATTTGGTCTCACGCAGACATTTTCTGGGGCTCCACGAGTTGCTGAAGCACCCACGCACTGTAATTCTCATCCTTGCTGTTGTTTTGTTCATCCACGGGCAAAATCGGAGTTGTTTTCTCCTCACGCAGGGCCTCTACTGCTGGAATCCTCACGCATAAAATTGGGTATGTCTTTCCCGTGCATTTTTCTGTTGGGTGCGAGTTTCTCCTCACGCACAAGATGTTTGGGTCGTTTTTCCCATGCCGTGAGCCATGCTTGTTGTTTGTGTTTGGGGGTGTTGTCTTCCCCATGAGTTTTGTCGGTTGTGGGTTCCAATTTTGTTTTGGACCACTGTGGATTGCTAATTCGTGGGTTGAATTTCCCTTGTCTATCCACGCTGGGAGTTGTTCTTCTCCTTTGTTGGGACTGTGTGATGTTTCCCAACCGTTCTATTGAGGAATTGTGTGTGCTGTTGGCTAAATTTCCCTGTTTTGGGACTGTGGACTGTTGTTATCCTTCATGGTGTGTTGTGGCCGCTGATATACCCTGGTTTGGGTGCTGTTGTTGAGTTGTTTTGGCCACGTTAGGGCCAAAACCTACTCTGAGTTGCCTTATAGGCTGGAGCTGTGTCTCACCTTTTGTTTGGGGCTGTCCCCTATTGTTTATAACTTCTTCACAGAGCTGTGAAGGGATTGTTTTGCTACTGGTATGCAGTGGTTAGTCCCTTGGACTGTGCTGGCTTGGCTTGTCTGTTGAAGGCCTGTGAAACCTAGCGGTGTTGGTTTGGCTGTTGTACCCCTTGGCTATGTCTAAGCCTGCAATTGACCCTTAGTCCGGAGGAATCATGCCCAGCTCGGGGGTGGCAGCGTTGCTGAGAGATTGATGAGCAAGCTGGCCTATGGTTGGGTGGAACGTTGCAGCGACGTAGCTGGTTGCGGGTGAATTCTTGATTAACAAATAAGTACTGTTGGTTACTTCATCTCTGCAATCTATATTGATGTTAAATGAACTATAATGATCTTGCTGAATGCTGGTTTATGAGTATGTGTGCTTCCGCTGTATGATTGAAGATAAATGCATCTGTGTATGCTTAATTCTAGCATTCGTTTTCTGTTTATGTTCATTGGGCATCTTGCCCGGCTGTGTTGTTGTGTACGTCGCATCCTCTTCGCCGGTTGAGGGACGGGGACGTGACAATATGGTATCAGAGCACCATGGTTGCAACAATGGGCCTCTATGGGCCAAGAAGGTGCAGTGAGAGAAGGTAGAATTACCTTCTCTGTACAGCAGAGCAACAACGAATTCAGAAAAAATCGCCCAAGAGTGAGCAGTCGGACCACAGGAGGAAGTGGAATTCCACCGTTGCGGGTGAGCTGGAGAAGTTTCTATTCGCCGTTGCGGGCGAATGGCTGAAGTCTCCCATCCGACTGTTGCGGAAGGGTTCACGGAGTTAACCTCCGTCGTTGCGGGTGAGACAACGATCTTCCCCTCCGATCGTTGCGGATGGCGGAACGATCCCTCATCCGATTCAAGATCCGCCCGATCGCCGACGCCGCGGAGAGTTTGAAGATCCATCCGATCGCCGACGCCGCAGAAAAATTCCGAAAATTCGGCTAAGTATGGAACGGTCGGGCCCTTGAAGGAAGTGGACTTCCGCCGTTGCGGAAGGATTTATAAAGTCTTCCGTCCGCCGTTGCGGGTGGTTAAACAATCCCGCGTCCGATCCGAGATTCCGCCAACGTCCGACGTTGCAGAGGAAAGAATGCTCCGACGCTCGCTGTTGCGGAAGGTTGGAACTTCCGGGGGAGCCGCCGTTGCGGCTGCGCAGATGAATAGACCACCCGATTCGAAAGGATTCCGACAGCCGATCAGAGAGTCAGCCGACAGCCGATTCGGCGGAGGAGAGAATGGAACCGGAGCCGATACGGCGGAAGGTTAGAGCTTCCAGGGAGCCGATACGGCAGAAGGGAGATTGATTTGGGAGCCGACGTTGCGGTTGGGAGATTGGTTGGAGAGCCGATACGGCGGAAGAGAGAATGAAGGAAGAGCCGATTCTACGGAAGGAACAATGGTTCCAGGAGCCGATTTCAACTGTTTCTCAGTGAAATTTTGAGCTGTTTTCAGATAATTTTCAGGGGCTGAAAATGAGAAAAGAGGCAGCGAGCTAATGCGCCAAATTGCGCGAAAACCAATGTTTTACCAAAAAAAAAAAAAAAAAAAACGAGGGCGCTGCCCTCGACCCGCCACAAGGGGGCAAGCCCCCTTGACCCCCGTCGTCCCCCTGAGACAGTTGTTCTTGTGAGAAGGAAAATCCTGTGATTTCGGGAAAGAGTTCGAATCAGAGGGATTTCACAAGGGACAAGAAGGATGCTGAAAATGCAGCTACCAAAATGGCTCTGAGGTCATTAGAAGAATGTGAAAATTCTACATTGCAGTAGTGTAATGAAAGTGCCGAGATTAGTGAAAGTCTTCATTCTTAGAAGGGGTGTGGTTTTCACATCCGAGGTCGGAATGACGCATGTGAATAGGCGTTGGAAAGCTTATCCAGTAGGGAACAAGGATAAGTGACCGGAACCTGAGAATGAAGCAGCAAAGTGCTAATGATGGCTGCTGTTATCAAATGAACGAGCTGGACAGTTGCATGCCCAGGGGCAACAAGGACTATGAAGTCAATCAACTGCTATGTGGAAAAGGAATTCCATGAGAAGATGAGGGGTTTGAAAGGGAAGTTTTCATTAGACCCTATATTGCTGATTATAGCTTCATTTCCTAAGTTTATGCTTGAAATGCATGAGGATATGTATTGCATGCGTAGAATATTGCATGATTAGTAATAATATTGAGAGTTATATGTTCTGTATGAACCACTAATGATAATCATTGCTTTGATGTTGGAATTAGTGGACAAACACCAATGATGACATGGACCTAGATGAATATGTTCCGGATGCTGAAAGATGAGACCAGCAACCCCATGGAGAAGGGATAAGGCAACAAGTCCATGACAAAAGTTGGTGAGCAGATGCTGCAAAATCCTGCAAGGACCAACCAAATTGGTCATGGAAAGGGTGTAAGTACAACCCATGCAGGTAAGAGTTTGCTTATGACAAATTCCATGGATTGGTCCAGGTAAGAGACCTCATACCATGTGAATATTGGAATGTAGAAAGGTGTCATGCCTATACATGATTAAGGATATTGATTATAGTAATGCATCCTATATGAGGTAGCCATGGTTAGGCCATGGTATGGTTGAATGCATAAGTATTCCTGAATCAATGCAAGGTAGCGTTGAATGGACATGCATTAGAAAGATTTTATGAATCTTGAATGTATGCATAGGAAGGGTGTGAATGACTGATTGCATAAGTGTAGGTGCAATGTTGTGATGCATGGCATGAATGCATTGAGATGAATGCATGTGATATTATGGAGAACTAATGGCTGAAATGGTGAATTAATTATAATTCTGGAACCATTTTAGAGGTTGTTATGAATGCAGGATAGTCATGATCAATGGCTGCCAGAAATACTCTATTGGAGAGCAAGGTGGTATGAATGATACGCCTGTGAAGTAAGGAGTATCTAACCACTTTATTTAATTGCATGAATGATATGACTATACCTTGCAATGTTAGCATGATAATGATTGCACGAAGTAAATGAGCTTTGAGAACACTGATGTGACTAACCTTTGAAGTATTTGAATTTTATGAATTCTGAAAATGCTTCAAGTGATGGTTGTAGCAATGAGATAGTATATGCATCCATACTTACCAAGTGTTTGGTTGATGGGAGCTCATGTATCAGGTAGATCAATTTGAGAATGGCATTGAGAGGTAAGACCCTGACCAATGCTAGAATCTGCCATGTAAAAGAGCTTGTTAAATTTGAATTGTGAATTTCAAATATTGCTGACAACTACTAGTCACTATTGGCTTGCATAAGCTTGTGTTTGGTTGTTGAAGCTTGTGTTTCAGGTAGATCATTTTAAGAATGGAATTGAGAGGTAAGGTCCTGACCAATGCCTGAATCTACCATATGATATGCATAATAGGTTGTTGAATTCGAATTGTGAATTTCGGATTTGAGAAATTGCTGACAACCACTAGCCATTGTTGGCTCGCATAAGCTTGTGTTTGGTTGTTTGAAGCTTATATTTCAGGTAGATTATTCTGAGAATGACATTGAGAGGTAATACCCTGACCAATGCTGGAATCTACCGTGTAAAAGAGCTTGTTAGATTTTGCGTTATGGATTTCAAATTTAAGAAAGTGCTGACCACTTATAGTCACCATTGGCTTGCACAAGATTGTGTTTGGTTGGTTGAAATTCATGTTTCAGGTAGATTCTTTCAAACATGACAGTGAGAGGTAAGTCCCTGACTACTGCCAAAATCTACCATTTATGAGAAGAAGTCTCATGGTTGTGAAAATTAGTTGGTACGGGCTGTTAAATTCGAATTATGGATTTCGAGTTTAAGAGGTACTAACGACTACTAATCATTGTTGACTTGTATGAGATTGTGTCAGGAGGGACACATGGTAAGTGGGTATTCATGTTATGATAGTAAGCATAAAATTATAATGGGCATAGTAGTGCTGCTTACAGGAGACCCACAAATGAGCAAGTCAATTTATGTAGTAGATAGAATCGCAAATTCTTATTGAATTCGATTGCTAATGTCATTGCTTGGTTACGGAACGATCAATTTGGATTATAGTATCAGGTAATGATTGACTGCTTGGCTATTTGATGAATGTGTCAGGGGTACACGCTGCAGGAAGATCATGTGTGATGACCTGCAAGAGACAAACTTCATGGGAAGGTTTTCCCTTGGAAATGGGTTTCTGGTGAAACACCATTGGACATTTTGAAAATGTCTCATCTACACTGCATGTTTGGTGATAACATGAGTGAGATGGTTGGATTATGTCAGTGAGACATGTGTGGATATGAAATGTAAACAGGAAATAGGGATGGGGCTTGGTTTGCTTAAACCTGGTGTTTGGAAACCACACAGACAGAGCTAGAGGGCTGGCTTTCTTCTCCACAACCCTGGGATAGCACTAAAAGGGAATGCAGGGCCTGAGGGACTGTGTAGCAGAAAAGGGACTGATTCCTTGTGCTGGGTGTGTGTGTGGGTGTTATAGAAGTCAGGCTAGTTCTGGTGTAGGTGTTCCTAGCTCTGCAGCGAGCTCACCAGCTTAGCATTCAGTTTTTCCCAACTCCTTGACAGTGCCTAACAGATACAAAGGCATACTGCGACGGAAAATGGATAAGTGTTCTGTGACTCTTGCTATGAATATGCATGTTTAATTATTAATTTCCATATGCAGAACATGTTTTGATTTATTTCCATGATGACCGATTGCTTGAGTATGCATAGGGCCTACATGGCACACACCGAAAGAGAGTGCACACTTTTCCGATGTCGAGTCATGAAAGAGTTTTCAATATTGATTACACTCTAGGGGGTGGACGCACTCCTGGTGTCTCAATATTTGATAGTGAATGATATGAAATGTGATTACAGTTTTAGAGCAATGATGTTGATGAGTTGCTTGTATTGCTTGTGTTGCCTGTGTTGACAGGCTAAAGGTAAAGGTAAAAGGTTGATATAAGTGTATTGTTGACATAAGTGTATGTTGGTATAAGTGCATGTTGGTATAAGTGTATGGCGATATAAGTGTATGTGTCATTGTTGACATAAGTGTATGATGGGCTGTGATATGCCTAAGGATCCATAGTAGATCCTAGACCTGGAAATGGTCATGATAAAGTTCCAAGCCCAGTTGACATGGTTATGTACTGGATGGACATTAATTATTTGATGTTGTGGAGCATCCTGCATGCTGACCTAACATCTGAGTCCATAGGTGATCCCAAGGCTTGCAAAGCGAAGCAGGATCCTGTGGACAAACGAGGAAACGCACAATACAGATAAGTATTGGATTATTTTACTTATGAATATGCACGTGTATATGATTTGGTTATGATGTTTTAAACTCTTGCTTTAGAGATAAAACTGATGAGAGTAAACTAAACATGTGAATCTATTCAATGTTTGGATATAGGTGTCGCTGGAAGCGAGGACTATGAGAGCATCCTAGAGATGCATGGGGACATGTGACTGTCCTGGAAAGCTCAGAATGAGCGGTAATGAAAAAGGTGCTTGTAGGACGGGGGAGTCCTAGCAGCCGAGACAAACCATGTGGAGAGACTCCATGGTTTAGAGGTCTGAAATAGACCAAAGACACTAAGTGTCATGACCAAGAGAGATTGGTCCAGCATTCACGGTAAATTGAAAGAGGCTGAGAGCATGAAAAGCCACTGCGATGGCGAGGGTTCCAGGATGGGACAGAACAAAGAGGGGAAAAACTCTTACTGCTCTCTCTTGCCTTTTGATTATATATATATAGATATATGTTTATGCATTGTGAAAACAAAGGATTGTTGAATGCATGTATGATTGAGAATGAAATGTGTGTATTTGCTTAAGCAAATTTTTGAATGCTGGAATAGTTAATTCCCTGCCCAGGAATGGACATGAATGAGCTCATGTGCCTGTTGGGAAGGCATGAAAAATATGAAAGTTTCCTCAATGGAACTTGGACTGTCATGCCAATTGGGTAATTAACTAACTGATTTTGATATCTATATTATGCTTGGTCTGATAGACTTTCAGTGGTGCATTCCACAGGTGAGAAAAGTGAAAACAGGTGGTGCACGTTGAATATGGCAGCAGATCAAAAGTTATTGGACTTGGCTGGAAGTCTCCTTCAAGTGATTGCCAAGACCCAAGAGAACCTTGGGGAGATGCTCAGGATACAGAAAAGGCAGAGTGAAATGAACCACCAGATTTTGCAAGACTCTATGGGTTTGCAAAGGGAGGTGAAAATCCTTCTGGGAGCTATCGGCAAAGGCAAGGAAGGTGGATCAGCAATGGGACATTCGTCCAAGCGACCCGATAAGAAACGGTCCAGGCATGAAGACTCAAAGGAAATTGAGCAGGTAAAGATGAAGCAGCCAGTGAGATGCTGGAGATGCGGAGGACATCATTTACGCCGAGACTGTCCAATGAGGGAACAGGATGAGGGCAATAGCCGCAAAGTTCCTAGACTTCGGGATCAGCAAGAAGCTGAGAACCAGCAGGAAAAGTCCATGGAAGCCGAGAGGCTTGGTCTGGAACATTCCAAGTAATGATTGAACGTGGTATAGATCTGCAATTTTGAAATTTTGATGTGCAATTGTATATGTATTGTATATATGTAATGGAACACCGAGGACGGTGTTATTCCAAGGGGGAGGGTAATGTCATGTCCCTAGTTTCGACCCCATTTGCATGATGTATATAATGTAAATAATCATGGTGAGGAGCTAAAGGCAAAGGCCCCACCATCGATTTTGTTGTGTATGTTTCAGCAATAGAGGTAATTGCCGATGGTATGTCATGCTATCCGGCACATTATAATTTGGCATCATGTAAACCTGCACATCAATTAAAATAAACCACAACCAGCTACGGCAGTGCAACATTGAATGAAAAGGGCATGCTTCCAAAGGATAAGGGGTGGGGATGTCAAACCTTGGTTATGGGGGAAAAGCCCATGTTTTGCCACCTTTGTTTTGTTTGCCTTGTCTCACCCAACCTCTTCCAACCTCTTTAATGCTTCAGTTGGTGGTTGAGGGCATTTATTGTTGAAGTGGTGGTGGTTGTGGGAGACTGTCAGCCTTACCCAATTGCCCACTCCACCCATGTCTGCCCATTCTTCTCCCTCACGCACTCTTCCCTGGTCAGTACACACTCTCACCAGGATTTTTGGTCTGTTGGCTTCTCATGCACAGGTTTTGGACGAATTTGGTCTCACGTAGACATTTTCTAGGGCTCCACGAATTGCTGAAGCACCCACGCACTGTAATTCACATCCTTGCTGTTGTTTTGTTCATCCACGGGCAAAATCGGAGTTGTTTTCTCCTCACGCAGGGCCTCTACTGCTGGAATCCTCACGCAGAAAATTGGGTATGTCTTTCCCGTGCATTTTTCTGTTGGGTGCGAGTTTCTCCTCACGCACAAGATGTTTGGGTCGTTTTTCCCATGCCGTGAGCCATGCTTGTTGTTTGTGTTTGGGGCTGTTGTCTTCCCCATGAGTTTTGTCGGCTGTGGGTTCCAATTTCGTTTTGGACCACTGTGGATTGCTAATTCATGGGTTGAATTTCCCTTGTCTATCCACGCTGGGAGTTGTTCTTCTCCTTTGTTGGGACTGTGTGATGTTTCCCAACCGTTCTATTGAGGAATTGTGTGTGCTGTTGGCTAAATTTCCCTGTTTTGGGACTGTGGACTGTTGTTATCCTTCATGGTGTGTTGTGGCCGCTGATATACCCTGGTTTGGGTGCTGTTGTTGAGTTGTTTTGGCCACGTTAGGGCCAAAACCTACTCTGAGTTGCCTTATAGGCTGGAGCTATGTCTCACCTTTTGTTTGGGGCTGTCCCCTGTTGTTTATAACTTCTTCACAGAGCTATGAAGGGATTGTTTTGCTGCTGGTATGTAGTGGTTAGTCCCTTGGACTGTGCTGGCTTGGCTTGTCTGTTGAAGGCCTGTGAAACCCAGCGGTGTTGGTTTGGCTGTTGTGCCCCTTGGCTATGTCTAAGCCTGCAATTGACCCTTAGTCCGGAGGAATCATGCCCAGCTCGGGGGTGGCAGCGTTGCTAAGAGATTGATGAGCAAGCTGGCCTATGGTTGGGTGGAACGTTGCAGCGACGTAGCTAGTTGCGGGTGAATTCTTCATTAACAGATAAGTACTGTTGGTTACTTCATCTCTGCAATCTATATTGATGTTAAATGAACTATAATGATCTTGCTGAATGCTGGTTTATGAGTATGTGTGCTTCCGCTGTATGATTGAAGATAAATGCATCTGTGTATGCTTAATTCCAGCATTCGTTTTCTGTTTATGTTCATTGGGCATCTTGCCCGGCTGTGTTGTTGTGTACGTCGCGTCCTCTTCGCCGGTTGAGGGACGGGGACGTGACATATAGTGACCTACACATATTTTTTTATATTGGCCACTTTAACTCACTTCTTCCAAGTGTTGTGGAGATTATGCACTTTCAGAATTTCTTAAATCTTGATGTACAAGTTTGTAGGACATCACTAATTCAATATAGTGACATACACATATTTTTGTTCCATAGATCTCTGTAGGATATCAATAATTAAGTATAGTGTGACCTACACCAATTTTTGTTGCACAATGCAAAGTATGCATTAATGGTTTTATGCTCAGAAGAATGCATCTTATTATAGTCACCTTTGTAAAAATTACCTGCTCTTTGTGAAGAGTACATTGTGCAATTAATGCTCATTAGAGTACATCCTATTGAATTATCTCTAAAGTTCGTTGTTCCTTTCATGGAGATTACAAATGAGGAGATGACTTCTCTCTCCTATCTGTCAGTTTTGGCCCTAATTTTGGATGAGAGGGCACCCTTATGCATCTAGAATGAAGCAGGCAACATGCCCTTTCTACAAGCATCAATTCCATTAACATTTTTCTGAATAGCTCATCCCCCAACATCACCCTACATGGATCACATTCAATCCAAATGATTGTGCAGAGGGGGAATCACAATTATATTATCATTGAAAGAAGATTATTCTCTTGATCAATGATCAAGTCAAACATTCTTGGAGTGTGTATTAGGCCTGCAATTGCTATAGCAATTGGCTAGTTATGACTAAAACGGTCCAAAACATAGACAAGATGTTGAAACCAAAAGCTTAAGCATCGTGGGGAAATCACTTTGGGTTTTTACTATGCAGCTAATTATACTGGGTAGGTTGGAGAAAAGTACAAGTACATTGGTTGGTAGAAGAATATTTCAAGCCCAAGAAATGCAGTGTATTGGGTACACTATATGGTATTTGTAATCCATTCTCTAACCCCAAATAAATAAAATTTAGCATGTGATATCAACCTGCTTTTACCTAAAATCATAAGAGAAATTTACAACTAAATTCCATCTAGAAGATGTGCCTTAAACCTAAAATAGCCTAATTTGGATAATCTTTGATTCATGAAGGCCTACCTATTGGCAATACCCTGAAATACAAAGTGACCCCCTACAACAAATGTATATTCTATAGCAAGAATGAATACTTTAAGCATTTATTCTGGTACTATAAATATGCCCATATTGTCTAAGAACTTATAAGATGTGCTATAATATCCTCTCATCAGAACTACTTGAAAATCAATCCTTTTAGGACATTCCCTCCCTTGGGCCATGCAACTTCACACAACATGACAATTTATCAGAATTGATATTTGATTTCATCTCTTGAAAATAAGAAATTATAATTGATATTTCATATCAACTCTTGGAGACAAGAAATGAATGCATTTTCACAAATGCATTACCACAATTCAAATTTTACATGGCATAGTGAGTCTCTAATGTGTGTCCATATGTAAATACAGATTTAAAAGCATATGAGGAAGATGAAAATGGAAGTGGGTAATCTGCACAGGTTGAAGGATTATTGAACTTACACAGATTGCCTATGAGAAAAGTGCCTCTTGAAGGGCACTCTCCATCTCATCCTAAACACTCCAGAGATTAATGTGGCCAATAATCACAACACAGGGTGAACCAAATGATGAGAGAGAATCAAGAAAAACAAAGGAGTTTCCCCCTAGAGGTCCCATGGTTTGATATATTTTGGACTTCTCTGTTAAAAAAATATGAATCAAAATGCCTTGAAGAGGCCACATAGGAAAAGAACAAATGGAGCATATAGATGAGGGATGGGGGCCCCCACCAGTGAGTAAAGACCCTCCACTAGTACTAGCAATGGGTTTGGTTCCGAATTCAACCTTGTCATGCTGAAGATATTTTTTACAAAAGGAAACAAAAATACTATTAAGGAAATAACTAAATATTTTGTTAAACATGTCTTATGCAGTTCCAACTCAGTTCCTCGAGGAATTGGGAAATAAATCACAACTCATATGGTCAAAGGAAGATATGGAAAGTATTTTCAATAAAAGCATGGCTCCTTGGTTATGGCTCGATGCCTATCATTTCATGGTTCATGGTTCTTGGTATTTTCCAATATTGCACATCCACTCAAAAATGGGTCATTTGTAGGCCTGACGAATTTGGGCCAATCGTAATCCTCTTGGATCTAAACAGAAGCAATTTCCACCTTAAAAAACACAAACTTGCATCCATTGCTTGGGTTTAAATACCAAAAAACACAAACTTGCATCCATCACTTAGGTTTAAACACTAATATCTGATATAGGGTTTCATTTCTCGTGCTGGGTTTCAGAGAATCCCAGTGCATCAACCAGGTTTTGCAATTCTAGGATTAAGAAGAAAATATTGGCATATATTGGGAAATAGAAAAATATGCCGATAGCCATTGCAATTGGAGCAATGGAAATGAAACCCTATGAAATATATAAACATTCACACAAACCCTTGGATGACAATCAGGTATTAAAACAGGGCACAAGAATTATATAATTAGATGTGGAAAATGCATATAAAAACAACAACATACATCACATACATAAAATAAGGAAAAACAAATTGGGATGAAAAATAGACGGCATACCTTAGTGAGCCATGTCGGAAATCCCTTGACCTTGGCGAGCACAAGATCTCCGAGCCTCCATTGTCTGCAGGAAGTTATTTTTCCTCCTCGTCTTTTAGTCGGTGCCATGTCATAAATCCCTGATGGAAATGGTAAATACTGTATGGCATATCCTTAACAAGAATTATGGGATGGGAATGAGATGGGATCCCCTATGAGTGGCAGTCTGGTGATTCAACAGATGAGCTGAGTAGTGATAGTAATTGGCTGGTCAAGCCAAATCTTACCATAATGGTACCCACTAATTATAACTTTCATTCTTCTTCCTTCCAACCAACAAAATGCGTGACCTGAGGGGCGCTCATATAATTTATTATACCGGCCTTCTACAGGGTTTTTGTTTCCTACCTCCACTTCCCTCTTGTAAGTTCCTAGGGGTAAAAGCTCTACTAGTGCTTATCCCAGTAGATCTCATCCATGCATGCCTGAAAGATATTGTTCATTGTGCTTTCAAGCTCAGTCATTGGGGCCTTGTCGAACCTTTTATTGGTGCGAGGTTAAACCCTTTTGGGTTTTGCAGCAGGGGCTATGACCTATCCTTGCATCTTGGGTGCAATTTTCTTGTCTTTCTTTGTTTCTTACTGGACTCTGCGTGAAATAACGGTGGTCTCCTCGAGCTTGGGGTATGGTCTTGCTAAGTAATAGGAAACAATAAAGTTTATTGATAGAGGTAAAGAAATAATTGCAGTGAAATATAAGAGTTGAGTTATTCCCCATTAACCCCCTTTTAGTTATATGTACAATTCTATCAAATCACTTCTCTCAATTATGGAGAAATAATATAATAACATCAACATTAATTCTAACTTGGAGGAATAATTATGTATACCAACTGAACTGAATATTGACAAGGAGGGCCAACATAGGCATCAAATTCTGGTTTAAATAACCATAAATAACATTCAATACTAAATCAATTATATGTCGTCTCTCTTTGTTGATTTTATATTTGGGTGGGGGTTGGTTTCCCTATTGCAAAGGACACTCTTGAAAAAGATATCAAACTTTGTAGAAGTCCATTGGCTTCAACACCTTGAAAATGAATTGAAAAAGATATCACAACTTTGTATAAGTCCATTAGGTTTAACACCTCAATGGGTAGGAAACACCTATAATAGAAAATCCACTTTGGGTGTGATTGGGACATATTGACCCTGTCTAAGTCACAAGTTATTGATATATCTGGTTTGCGTGATGTCATGTCTACTTAGTGGGGATCAATTATAAGGTTAGTCAACTAATTGATACAAGTTGGGATCAATTATATTCGTTCTTGCCTTATTATCTTACAAAATTCAATTCTTGCATTATTGTATAAACATCCACTTAATGGAACAACTAGTTGTCTATAAAAGTGTTGACAATTTTTTTTCATTATTCTTAACAGAAATGACATAGCATCCACTTTATCTAGTATTGTATAAAAATCCATTTAACCCTTCACTTAGTACATATAAAATTCCTTACACTTAACACATCAATACATTTTTTCATTGAGAAGATAACATTGAATAATAAAAGGGGAAAGAATTTGTAACAATTGTTTTTGTAGCACATCCTTACCAATTAGGTTATCCATGTTCATTAAGTCACTCTTTGAAGATGTAGTATATCTCATTTCTTCTCAAGTTGTACTTCGTATCATTCCATTCACTTCTTGTGTTGGACATCCATTAAAAATGTCCTCAATTGTTTCCTCCTAGAATGTCTCTAGATGCCAATATCCATTTGGATATGATGTATTTCCCTTTCTATCATCTCTATTTTTATTAACAAGACAACAATCCAAGGGAAGTATTGAAATTTCATCGCATAAATATGTTTTGAGAAGAAGGGTCTCCAGGGGGGGTATACATAAATGGTTGGTGAGGTTTAGGGGTTATTGATTGAGTCGAGAGTAACCCTTGTGGAGGGAAAGGATTCTACAACAATTATGTGTATGCGATTAAATCGACCACCCCATTTGCTACATGGGATTCCCCTAACTGAGCTCAATAGATAAGGTTTGATCGATAAGAATTGGTAAGGGTATAAAATAAGTATATTGATCGTGCATTCATAACTTCATATCATTAATCCTTCATGATAACTCTTTCCACAGTCTATGGAATTGTCAAAGCAACATCCTTAGCTATGATGGGAAGGAAGGATTTCAAAATCCAATGTTGAAATATTAGACCATCTATCCTAATATTGCATAATATCATTTTTTTTCATTCATAAATATGTTACATGATATGGGTGGTCCTATTTTGATGAAATAATAAAAGGATCTACATTTGCTTTTCATCTCTAATGGGTAATAAGGGGAAAAAATAAGTTAAAAAAGTTGTTGCTAAGGACATAAAAATGAGATTCGAGGATATGATTTGTTCAATATACCAATTCACTACAATTACAATGAGAGTGAATTTAAGTGTAATAGTATTAATCACCAACAATATTATTGGAAAAACTCATAGGTATGGGGTGGTTATATAGACCTTTGTCAACTGATCCTATAAATTTCAGGATATCTAAAGAATGTTTAGTGGGAATGGGGGGGCACGTGGGATCATGTTGAATGGGATAATTGATAAGCCTTTTGAAATAATAAATACTTAAAATGGTCATGAATGGAAGCATTGATGTGCTAGTCACATTAGAATTTGCATTCATATTGGCATTGGTATTTGGATTAGGATTAGGATTGGACTTGGGATTGGAATTGGGATTCGCATTGGTTCATAACATTTTTTTATATGGAGCTATTCAATCCATATGTGCTCTACGTATGGATTAGGGTGAAATTAACTATGAAGGGATTGAATCATATGAACTTGAAGGATAACTTGACTGATTAAGGGGGGACACAATCTTGACTAGGTATTGTAAACTAAATGTGGGTGTCATGTGCTCCAATAAAGTAAATAATAATGTAACAAAATCACCCTAAAGGAAAATCGACTCACTAACCCAAATTTTATGTTTCTTAAGTGATGTAAGAATAAAAGATAACATATTCCAAGTTCTCCTCAATAAGTGGTAGAGAAGGTCTACCTTAGGGAAAGAGTAAATAGCTAAACAAGAGCTCTCCAAACACTGAAATTGATGGGAGATGAGATTTGAGTTAGTGAATGTATGAATGGGATAGTTATTGTGAAGGACATTAGGAGAAAGTGTAATCATATAAATACTATTTGTCTTAGGTCCCCTCCCTCCTAAAATACCCTTTCTAGTATGAACCTAAATAAATTTCACTACTATACCTCTTCATAGATCCATTTGAATACTGTACCTTCTCTTAATAGTGACGTTCTCATAGATGCATTCAATAGCTATGCTTTCGTCGCAACACCATTCAATAGATTCATTCAATAGGTGTGAGGAGTAGTTTATAGAGTTATAATAGAGAATCCAACTCCTAAATAAGGACACTTCAACTAATTAATAGCACCTAAATAAGGACACTTCAACTAATTAATAGCATTCAACAAACTTATACATAGTGCTTAGTGATTTGTTGGAGACTCCACCAATTATCAATATCATTTTTCTTGCACAATGTTCAATTTTTAACATAACATTTCAAATTCAATTCTTATTTTTAAGTAAATAAAACAAGAGCTAATTACAAAATAATTTACAAACATTGATATTATTTTCACAAACAACCATACTATAAAAAGAAATCTGAAATATATATGTCCACTATATACATTGCATGCAATAAGTGTGGATTTTGTGGAAAGGACCTACAACAATTTGTGATAAAGACCTTTCAAGTGGTAAAGACCTTTGAAAGGAAATTGAAAAAACCAAATACAATTAGTTAATTTTTTTTTAGTAATTTAACTTTGATTAATAATAGACTCATTCGCATTTCAAGTGCTTTCAAGATGTACAAACCTTTTGTTAGTTTTTCAACTTTAAGCTAGCATTATATTAGGATATTTACTGAGAGAATAACAAGTATAGAAATCAAACACAAGCACATCAAAAGAGACAAGAGACACAAAGAGTTTTCCTCGGGGAAACCATAAAGGAGAAAACCCCGCAACTTCCTCAGAGATAGAATCAGAACAAAACAGTAAAAGCCCCAAAGCAGTAGTTTTCTTCTTCTGTCTAGTCCCAGTATTTACTTCCTCACTAATGTGCCACACTTGAGTGAGAGTGAATTATGTGTGTGATAAATAGAGAGTCTCACTCTCTATTTATATTCTTCCATTCACTTGAAGTGCACTCAATCATGTCGGCCTAACTTGACAATTACTTACTCAAGCCTACACCTTAATTAGTGTATAATAACTCAAGTGCCCCGAAACTGTGGGGACTTCAACAATGAATTGACATGACTTGTTTACATTATTAATCCTCCCAATCGGAACATCGGGGCATGACAACATGACTCAAATACATAATAGAAACATCCGGGAATAAAAATTGGGTTACAATACATAAGATACATAGAAGAATACATTCCGAAGTTACATATACATCAACACTCCCTCTTAACTAGGAAGGTATTATTTCAACACAATTTTCAGCATAAGTCTTCTTCTCTGTATTAGCTGGATCATCTAGTATTCAAGTCATCTTCATCTTCAAGTCATCTTTGGATCTGGATCATCTGTCGATCTAGATCATCATCACTGGACTGGATCTGGATCATCACTCGATCTGTATCATCACTGCTGGATCTGGATCATCTCTCGATCTGGATCATCACTGCTGTATCTGGATCATCTCTTGATCCGGATCATCACTAGTGCTATCACTGCTATCATCACTGCGAGATCTGGATCATCTCTCGATCCAGATCATCACTGGTGCTATCTCATGATTATTCTCGTCATAGGAAGTTCTACAGAGCCAACCCTTTTTCATGCTGGTTGTAGGCCTACCCTCATGTAGGTCTTCACCCAGCACTTACATCTGACCTACTCATCAGAAAGGCACGCCCAGCACTTACATCTGACCTACTCGTCAGAAAGGCCTAGCACTCACATTCACCAGGATGATAGGAACTCAAACTACTATCATCTGTGAAATGGATCAGCACTTACAACCACCAGCATGATAGGAACTCAAACTACTATCATCTATGGAATGGCACGGCACTTACAACCACCAGCATGGTGCAAACTCAAACTACCACCATCTGTGAAAAGGGTCAGCACTTACAATCACCAGCATGGTTCGAACTCAAACTACCACCATCTGTGAAAAGGCACAGCACTTATATTCACCAGCATGATAGGAAATCAAACTACTATCATCTGTGAAATGGCTCAGCACTTACAACCACCATCATGATAGGAACTCAAACTACTATCATATGTGGAATGGAACAACACTTACAACCACCAGCATGGTGCGAACTCAAACTACCACCATCTGTGGAAAGGCTCAGCACTTACAATCACCAGCATGGTGCGAACTCAAACTACCACCATCTAGACTGAGGATCCTTGGTACCTCATCAGGTAGCTCCATTCAAAGAATGGCGGTAGCCCTTATATCTGACACTAAGTTAGAATGGCTTAGCACTCATATCTGACATGGGAGGAGCCTAATCCTTTAGCCATGATAGAATGGCTTCAGCCCTTACATCTGATCAAGTGGGAACACATCCCTCTATCACATCATAATGGCCATGCACTCATATCTGATCATGTGAGAACAAATCTCATGGTCATATCAGAACGGCCCCCAGTCATAAACTGAGTTTTCCTGGTACCTCACCAGGAAGCTCCATTCCAAGAATGGCAATAGCCTTTATATCTGATCATGTAGGAACCAATCCCACAGTCATATTAGAATGGCTTAGCACTCACATCTAACATGGAAGGAACCAATCCTCTCACCATGACAGAATGGCTCAGCCCTTACATCTGACCTGCTCATCAGAATGGCTATGAATCTCAGCACTCATATCAGTCATGGAAGGAACCAATCCTCTCACCATGACATAATGGCTCAGCCCTTGCATCTGACCATGTAAGGAACCAATCCTCTCACCATTTCAGAATGGCTATGGGTCTCATCACTTTCTCTAGGAGGAAGCCTCGATCTGGAGAACACCAAGTCTCTCTTTGAAGTACTCAAACTTCAGCCTAGCCAATGGCTTCGTCAATACATCAGCTATCTGTTCCTCTGTCGCAACATACAGGAGCTTCATTGCTCCTCTCTACACCATATCTCTAATATAGTGATACTTGATCTCGATATGCTTTGAATTTTCATGGAACACTGGATTCTCTGACAACTTCAGGCAACTCTGATTGTCACAATGTATACAAGTAGCATCCAACTGGAGATCAAATATATCAGATAGTAGCTTCCGCAGCCATACTGCCTCACAACTAGCTGAACAAGCCGTGACATACTCTGCTTCAGCTGTACTCAGTTCCACACAGGATTGCTTCCTGCTAAACCAAGAGATCACACCTGATCCCTTACTGAAGCAACATCCTGAAGTACTCTTTCTATCGATGGCACTGCCTACCCAATCTGAATCAACATAACCCTCTAGGTCAATCTTCTGATTCACATCGTACTTGAGCCCATAATCAATTGTACCCTTTAGGTACCTCAGAATATGCTTTGCGGCAGTCAAGTGAACACTTTTCGGATCTATCAAGTACTGGCTCAAGGTGTTCACAACAAAGCAAATGTCTGGTCTCGTGTTCGTCAGGTACATCAATGACCCAATCATCTGACGATACAGCGTAGCATCAACCGACTCTGATGAAGCATCACTCAATAGCTTCAGGTTTGATGCCATAGGTATAGACATGGCCTTGCAGTCCATCATCCCAAACCTCTTCAGGATCTCTACTGCATACTTCCCTTGTCCAAGGAAGATTCCATTTGTACTCTGCCACACCTCCATACCTAGAAAGTAATGCATCATTCCCAAGTCCTTCATTTCGAACTCAGCAGCAAGCTTTCTCTTTGTATCAGCAATCAACCCATCTGTACCTGTCACAAATAGATCATCTACATACAGTAGGAGTATTACTGGGTTGCCATCTTCAACTTTGTAGTAAAGGTTGGAATCTGCTTTGCTCTTGGTAAATCCCAAACTGGAAAGAAAGCTGTCAATTCTGCCGTACCAGGTCTTGGGTGCCTGTTTCAATCCATATAGGGATTTATTCAATCTGCATACATGAGACTCTGTGTCACGTTTCTCAAAACCGAGTGGTTGTTCTACATACACTTCCTCTTCCACTACACCATTCAAGAAATCAGTCTTGACATCCATCTGGTGTATCTTCCATTTCATCATTGCAGCTAGACCAAGTACTGATCTGATGGAAGTGTATCTGGCTACAGGTGCAAAGGTTTCTTCATAGTCTACTCCCTCTTTCTGAGAGAATCCTCGAGCTACAAATCTTGCCTTATACTTTTCAATGCTACCGTCTGCAGCATGCTTGATCTTGTAGATCCATTTGGAAGTGACAACTAACTTCCCTTTTGGTCTTGGGACAACATCCCAAACATCATTCTTCATGATCGATTGATATTCTTCGATCATAGCATCCTTCCATTCTTTATGTTCTGCCGCTTCTTCATAACTGGAAGGTTCTTTATCAATGAAATCACATAGTAAAGCTACATACCCAGAATTTGATCTGGTTCTCTTTCTTTCTCTGTGATTCTCTTATGGAGCCCCATATCTTTCCGCACCTTGTATAAGTTCACGTACCCAAGCAGGTTTCCTTTTATGAGTGTTCTTCTCCAGAGGTGGATCTACAAGTCTTTGTGGTTCTTCAAACTCTCTATCTTCTTCTTGAGCTTCTTCATTCATGATTGTATCATGTCTTCTGGGTGCTTCTGCTTCTTCTTCTTCAGGTTCTTCAGCAGGCCTTTTTTTGGATTTGTTGTAAGCTGTGTCTTCATCAAATGTTACATCCCTGCTGACATCAATATTCTTGTATCCTAGAAAGTAGATTCTGTAAGCCTTCGAGCTTTCAGAGTATACCACAAATATGCCCTTCTTTCCTGAAGGATCTAATTTTGTTCTCTTTTCTTTTGGAATGTGTATGTACATGGGATAGCCAAATATTCTGAGATGGCTGACTTCTGGTTTCTTACCGGAGAAGACTTCTTCAGGAGTCTTGTTCTCGAGTACTCTATGTGGAGTACGGTTCTGTACATACACTGCTGTTCTAGCAGCTTCAGCCCAAAGATGCATAGGTAGATCTTGATCATGAAGCATAGCTCTTGTAGCTTCCATGATAGTTCTATTCTTCTACTTCACAATCCCATTCTGTTGTGGATTATAAGGAGCAGACAACTCCCTCTTAATCCCTGATTCTTTACATAGCTCTTTGAATTCATTCAAAGTGAATTATCCACCATTATCTGATCGAATGGTATTGATCTTCTTTTCAGTATGGTTTTTTATCAAGGCTTTGAATTCCTTGAATTTGCTAAATACTTCATCTTTGTTTTTCATAAAGTAAATCCATGTCTTTCTAGAAAAATCATCAATAAAAGAAACATAGTATGCACACCCGCTTAGTGAGTTTGATGACATAGGACCGCATACATCGGAGTGGATGATTTCTAGAATGCTTTTAGCTTTGCTTTTGTTGCTGGGAAATGTCTTCTCTGTATTCTTTCCTTTTGCACATCCTTTGCAGACACCATCATGTTTTGCTTGGAATTCTGGAAGACCTTCAACCGCTTTGCTTGCAATAGGTAGTGCTCTGTAATGCACATGTGCAAGCCTTATATGCCAAAGTTCATTTGGCTCTATCGTGTCATGGATCAAGGCTTGTTTTGGACGGCCCTTCAATTTTTACAAGCCTCCTTATTGTTCTCCAATCACTACTGCATCATCGATTGTATTTCCTTTTGGCCACATGATGACTTGACCATCTATGAATGCAACCCGCATTCCTTTTGCATCCAATGCTGAAATGGATAGAAGGTTCTTCTTGAGTCTTGGAACAAACAATACTTCTTTCATTGTTAGGGACTTACCAGAGTCTGGCTTGTATGAATATTCCCCACTACCTTTTATTGGATATTGGTAGTCATCTCCTAGTTTCACCTTGTGAGGTGATTCATGTTCTGACATTCTTACAATATATTCCTTGAATCCCGTCATATGTTTGGAAGCCCCACTGTCTATAAGCCAATCATCACTACCATGAGTAATGTTACCTATGAGAGCTGATATCAGAACATATTCATCCTCGCTTGAAGAATCTTCACTTTCATATCTGGATCTCTTCTTGGATGGTTCATCATCCTCTGCAGCATGAGCATGATGTCTTCTTTTGTTCCCCTTCTTCTATGAGAGTGAGTCTTGTTCTTAGGACAATATTTTGCAAAGTGTCCTCTTCCATCACATCTATAACATCTCAATCTAGATAGGTCTCTTTTAGGATGAGAGCTCTTACCTTTGGTGAAATGAGGATTTCTTCTTCCCTTCTTGAAGTGTACTATGAGGGCTTGATCTTCATTTCCCATATTCTCTTCTCGGGCTGCTATTCGAGCTTCTTCTTGAGAACATTCTTCCCATAGTCTGCTGAATTTGATCAACTTCTTTGTATCACAGATTCCTTGGATAAAATCATCCCATGACCTAGGGAGGCCATTCAAGGTAGTCATCACAATCTCTGCATTTTCCACTTCTTCATCAACAGCTTCTAGTTGCTCTTTGATTTGAGAAACTCTTGTGAAGGATGACTAGATATTTTCTGCATTCTGGATCTTCACATTCCTCAATTGGTTCCTCAGGGTCATCTTCCAATTGATGTTCTTTCCTTCAAAAAATTTGGTTAGGGAATCAAACATAGCTTTAGGTGTCTTGAGAGAGGACACCTATGGGATAAGATGATCCTTAATAGAATCAACAATGATCCTCTTTGCCATAACCATCTTCTTCTTATGCAAGGCCTTAGCCTCATCTCCCTCTGGAACTGGAACCTCCTCATGAATGTAGGAGTCTAATTCATTCTCTTCCAGGACCAGGGAGATCCTATAATTCCAGGCTCGGAAGTTTTCAGCTCCCTAAAGCTTTTAATCAAGCTTGCTATGATGAGACATCTTTAAATAAGAACCTCAAATGGAAATACAAAAAGATTTTAGATCTTACCAGGTTCAAGATGTCGGATCTAAAACTTGAGCTGAAATCCTGCAGAGCTGATTCAAGAGCAACTAGGGTTTTGCTTTTCTAAAGTTCTGTCCACCCAAATTCCTTCAAATTTGTTCCTAACTTCGATTTTGGGGAGGAGATCAATCCAGGCCTGGGCTCACTGAAAAATTCCTCTTCTGTAGAAAGCCCTAATTTCTGACCCTAGTGACAGGTCCAAAACTGAAAAACCTCAGAATTGGATTCTGTTTCGACAGAAAGATGCACCCTAAGGAGGAGATTTGTTCCACCTTAATTTTGCTGAAAATCTGTGGAGAAAATTCCACAAACTAGGAAGCCCTAGTTCCCACAGCTGCGCAGTGTCTTCTTCTCAGGTTAGCTCTGATACCATGTTAGTTTTTCAACTTTAAGCTAGCATTATATTAGGATCTTTACTGAGAGAATAACAAGTACAGCAATCAAACACAAGCACATCAAAAGAGACAAGAGACACAAAGAGTTTTCCTCGGGGAAACCATAAAGGAGAAAACCCCGCAACTTCCTCAGAGATAGAATCAACACAAAACAGTAAAAGCCCCAAAGCAGTAGTCTTCTTCTTTTGTTTAGTCCCAGTATTTCCTTCCTCACTAATGCGCCACACTTGAGTGAGAGTGAATGATGTGTGTGATAAATAGAGAGTCTCACTCTCTATTTATATTCTTTCGTTCACTTGAAGTGCACTCAATCATGTCGGCCCAGCTTGACAATTACTTACTCGAGCCTACACCTTAATTAGTGTATAATAACTCAAGTGCCCCGAAACTGTGGGGACTTCAACAATGACTTGACATGACTTGTTTACATTATTAATCCTCCCGATCGGAACATTGGGGCATGCCAACATGACTCAAATACATAATAGAAACATCCCGGAACAAACATCGGGTTACAATACATAAGATACATAGAATAATACATTCCGAAGTTACATATCCATCAACACCTTTTTCATATTTTGGTTTCATAGTATTTCTCAAATCACCATATTATCAACAAGATAATTATTAATATATAATAAATTAAAAACTTTCATAATTAAATAAATTTATTATAACCATTTTGATTTTATTACCATGCAATATTTTAACCAACATTACATTTTATCTTTTTTATTTTAATTTTAATGATGAATAATATACTTAAAATGTGTTACCTTGAAAAGATTACACATAGTAAAACATAAATTGTCATAACAAGTACAATGACTACTTTAATAATTAAAAACGTTTATAATTAAATAAATTTATTATAATAATTTTGATTTTACTACTATCCCAAAATTTTAATGATGTACAAACACATGGGTATTGATATGTCACAAAAATATTTGGAGTCTCCAACAAAGCGCCATGTATAAGTTTGTTAAATATTAATAAATTTATTTATGAGTTGAATTTTTTTTTTAACTTTGTAAACCTTTTGTAAAAATATTTTTGTTTGTAATTGTTTTGATAGTGGACATATATATTTCAGATTTTTTTTATAGTATGGTTGTTTGTGAAAATAATATCAATGTTTGTAAAAAAATTTGTAATTAGGTCTTGTTTTATTTACTTAAAAATAAGAATTGGATTTGAAATGTTATGTTAAAATTTGAACATTGTGTAAGCAAACTAATATTGATAATAGGTGGAGTTTCCAACAATGCACTAAACACTATGTATAAGTTTGTCAAATGATATTAATTAGTTGAAGTGTCCTTATTTAGGTGTTGTTAATTAGTTGAAGTGTCCTTATTTAGCAATTGGATTCTCTATTGTAACTCTGTAAATTACTCCTCCTCGTACCACTCTTAACATTTATACTTCATCCTTAACATTGGAACTTCATTGTTATAGCGACGTTCTTGACCTTTCATCGCTATAGCGACGTTCTTCAACTATAGTCTCAATGGAAACAAACTGTTGTCGCAATAGCGACGAAAGTTCAACAGTGTCACTACAACCATGAACGTCGGGGCCATTTTCAATTTTTTTCAAAAGCCTATTAAACTATTTTTCCACGAAAACAACATTTTTAACTTTTTCATGGCGAACTTTCATGGGAAAATTGAGCCATATGTAGTAGTGAATGAGAAACCCTCCTCTTTCTAAATGATGTAGTACAATGCCCTAGAAACCTACCATAGGCTACATAGTGACTTCCACAAGGTAATGTATCCTTGTCGCCTATGGAGTTTCCAAGAAAAAGCTGATCCTTTCCTCCTATGAGATTGTGATCTAGAGGTAATTGTTTCCCTAGCATGAGTTCCTCAACTCTAGAGATCTAATGGGATAAGGCGTTGAATGATGAATACACACCCTTACTAATGCCACGGTGGCTTGTGCACACTTAAATCCAATGCTTTGTTGTGATGCAATTTTGAACCCATGTGACACACATAACCCACATACATAAATGGAATACTTAACCCAAACACATAAATGATCTATTGCATCCACATGCGTAAATGATGCATTGATGGGTCTCAATGACTTAACCATGAATAGGGAAATTTTTATGCTAAAAATGGATGTTCTTATGCCCTAACATTTGCATTGGCCCTAAATTTGATATCTTGGTCACATAAATGGGATATGTTGGGCATTTCAAGTTTGGTACATAATAATGTTCTTCTAGATTAGTCTAAGGTAAGAATATTGGAGTTTTAGTCCATAACATTTTCCTATAGTTATTATGGTCTATATGTATTTCATCAAGCTAGGATATATGGGATGTTTGTCTTGGATGTAGGATAATAATCTCATTTTAATATGGTTAAGTACATTATGGATTGTATGCATAGTATTTGCCAAGGTTTATGGCCAAAACTTAGATTGTGAGGTGATACCAATGACCTAATAGACTCATGGGATGTACATGATTCTTGAAATCCATTCCTTGTTATAGGGCCAAAAATTGGGATCTTAAAACATAAATTTTTTCTGTGGGACTTATGGGTCATACATGGTGCCAAATTACTCCACAAGAGCCCTAAATAAGGAACATTTAGTATACAAGTAATATATCTTTTTTGGACATTAATTGGGACGTTAATTGGGATACTAATTGGGATGATAATTGTGATGCTAATTAGGACACTAATTGGGACGTTAATTGGGATGATAATTATCATCCAAAATAGCACCAACTTTTAAAAAGGGATGCTAATTAGGATGCTTATTGGGACGGTATTTGGGACTCTAATTAGGATGCTAATTGGGATGATAATTGGGATGTTAATTGGGACACTAATTGGGATGCTAACTGGGGCGCTAATTGGGATTCTAATTGGGGCACTAATTGGAATGCTAATTAGCATCCAAAATAGCACCAACTTTTAAAAATGGATGAAAATAACACCATTAAAAGCGCCATCTAATGGAAAAGCATCCACTTTGTCCAAAAATGATGAAAAATACACTAAAAGTGACGGTGGATGCTAAAAAGGAAGCTAAAAGAGATGCTAATCACAGGATTTTGTTGTAGTGAACTCTTGGAAGTCGACACAGATTCATAGTTTTGTCAGGTCATTTTTTTCGGTTGGAAGACCATCGAGATTTCCCATTCCAACTGGTTGACGGGGTAAATAATTCCAACTGTCAACATATTGTTGATCTCGTTTTTAACTATTTATTTGTATTTGTGAGCCAACTTGTAAGGTCTTTTTCTTGATAGGTCGGGCATCGGGTTTGATTTCTATCTTCATCTCGCCCATTTCTGCTACTAATACTTTTAAGTATTTGTAATCTCATGGAAATACATCTTGGAATTCCTTTAATAAGTCGAAAATTTCTGTGGTTTGTTATTTGCTCTAATAATTGCCAATTCTTGCCAATTTTGGTCTGTTATCATTAGAAATATCAATTTATTTAGTTTTTACTTTCGCGTCCATCCATTCGAGGGATTTAATTTCATTAATTTGTCAACTACCTTCTTTGAGCTATGAAAATGTTGGTGAAAAGTCTGCTGCCATCACTCGGTTGGTGTCGTCTTTGTCGGCTGACTCAATTTTTAATATTGTTCTAACTGGCTTGATTCTTTCTAGGTGATCAATCTTCCATTGAAATATTCTTCGATATGTATGTTCATTTTCTAATTGGAGTCTTGTCGACTATGGTATTTTGTTGGATCGAATGTTGTGGCATGCTATGTTCAGTTGGCTATTACTCTGTGTTGATTTGTCAGTAGTCAGTTGTATACATGTTTTTATTTTTTTAGTAGCTTAGACTAATTTTCTGTCTTCTGGTATAAAACTAAAGTCCTTAATGAAATTTTATCTAAGTTCATTCCACAGGAATTTTTTTCCTCATGCTTATTCTGTTTTATACCATTTGTTAGGTAGTTTATCTAATGTCGAGGGAAATAGGTGTGGCCATATACGTTCATCTTTGTAACCAAGTATTCTCCATTCTTTTTTGCATATTATTATATGTTTTTCTGGATTTTGTCCTTCGGTGAATACATGTATTTTTACCTATTTTGTTAGCTTCCTTCCTCGGAACCTTTCTACCAAGAAATTTGAAGCTACTGTCTATGTTTACAGTCTCAAATGATGGGTGCCCCATGATCGAGCAACTTGTCCTGTAAACGTTTCGAAAAGGCCTTGAAGTCGCCCATGTTCACCTAGGTTCTTAGATACTTGTTCTACATGGAGAATTAGTGATTCTCTCTCTTTATACTGAAGACTCTATTTATTGTCTATTTTTATTGGTGCTAAAGAGGGATATTCCCTTATTCTCTTCTCAAATATTTTTGGAATAGTCGATATAGAAAAGCATTGTTGAGTTGGTTTCTTCTAGACGGCTTGAATGGACCAACAACCCCTTGATTGTGTTTCATAGTTTTCAATTTCCCAGTCATACAATTCTACATCTGAGTTATATCCAACCGAGTCCTGTTTCCCTAGATGAAGTTCTCCATAAATATTAGGTTTAGTATGATAGTCATTATTTTGTATCTTGTAGAGTTGTCAAACATTGAATTCTTCATCAATAGGTTCAGTCCAGGGTTCTCCTTGTGAAGGGTGAATGGGGGCAATCACTTTTTGTCCATTCCCTTTTATTTTTATCCTTTCTTTATCCAATGATATAGAAGCTTTCATTTTTCTGCCCCATGGGTGTCCTACCACGGCTGGGAAGGAGTTGGATCCTTCCTTAGGGTCCATGATCTCGAAATCAAATTTTTTCAAAATGCCTTTTATCGTTGTATCATCATTTCTGCAAACCCCAATGGGTTCGATCAGTCCTTGGTCGACCAACTTAATTATATGCCTGCTTCATTCAGTTCAAGCCTACCCAACTGTTCCCATGTATCTCTTGTCATGATATTTACTTGGGATCCAAATTCGAGAACACTTTTTCGAACGTGGTAACCTTCTATTTTGAGATCGACAAGTGGGTCGGCATCATTCTTATATTTTTTATTTAAGCTACCTATACTCTTAGTCTGTTTATCTGCATCATTTTTGTTTTTAATATTGTGTTGTAGGTTGATGAGTTGTGCCACCAACTTATCTTTATGCATTAGGTTCAATAGTTTGTGGAGTGTGTTCTGCAAATTGTCATCGATATCTTCTTGTCTAGAAAATTCTTGAAAAATGCTCGATGCATAGTTATAATTTTTTTTTCTTTATAGGGTTAGGATATTTGTTTTTATATTTAATATTGCTTATTCTTGGATTTCCACCTCCAATTTTTGTTCCTTGTCTAGTTACTATGTGTAGGTTCTTTGTGCGAATTATATCACTTTTTTTAACACAAGACAAGACCTTAACATTCTTATTTTTATTAATTTTGTCAAGTATGGTAGAACAATATTCTAATGAGTGGTCTCCCACACCACAACTAGTACAAAATTTTAGGTTGGTTTTGTCTTTATATGGACAGTCTGCATATCAGTGTCCTTCTTTATAGCATCTGAAGCATTGAATTGGTCATCGTGGTCGATTGTCATAGTTTCCAGAGAATCACCCTCGACCTCAAAATCCTCTGTGATGGTTGTCGAATCGACGTTTGTATCTACGACCTTCATATTGTCGATTGTTTGGTATGTTTTGTTCGTTTGAGGTGTTATCATTGTTCTGAGCCATGATGTTTGTTTGGTATACTTCCAGATAGTTTTTTTGATTCTTAAGGTTGAGGTGGCAGTCGGCTATTGCATGAATCTTGACTTCATAGATAGCACACCACAAAGCTATGCCATTCTTCATATTGTATGCACAATCCTTCATCATATGGTCTCCATGCTCTGGACAGATATCATAGAAACATTTTTCCTGAACAAAATGGACATCTTGTTGACTTATGTCCTGTTGACAATTATCCTTGGTGCGGCAGGCTATAGAACATTTTGTACACCAGATATCCTGACCCTTGAGGTTCAGTTATGTCAAATATTTCTGCATGATTTCCAATTGTTCTTCAATTCTTGCGTAGACAACAGTATATGTTGGGTATTCCTCATCCGTCTCAACCTCTAGAACTTTTGTCAGTGCTTCTTTCATACATTTTAAATGTCTCCAGACTTATATGTCATCAGATCTTTTGGTAGAGTCCTACAAGAAACCATTGAATCAATAATTGTTTATCAATAACATAGTCTATTTGGATCAAGAGGTCTCTCCATCTTTTATCACAGTCTCGGATGGTTTTTGTTGGTTTTTGAACTGTAGTCTTAAGTTTTTTTGCTGCTAGATGCTTCGCATCTGGTGTTTTGAATAAGAACACAAGTTGCCGCTTGATCTTTGCTTTAGTTGCGTTAGGTGTTCTTTCTCTGTAAGTCATATACCAAGTTAATGATCGTTTTTGTAGTGCACTTGAAAACTATGCCATTGATCTATATTCATTTGTAACTTGATTGTCCTCCCATGTCAATTTGCAGACGAACCAATGTCACCTAGGATCTTTGTCGCCCTCATAGAGGGGAATGTGTGTTGAACCATGCCCCATGTTGGCATTGGCTTCTCCTTTGGGAGGTGGCGGTGGTGGGGGTGGTGGTGGGGGTAGTGGGATATTCCGCGTATCTCTCTGTCCGTAGCTTGTCTCGACAGAGCTTTCATTTACGTTAGATGTTTTGTTTGTTGGTTCTGTTTCGAAAACTTGTCGATCAATTTCAACTTCTTCTATCGATTTCCAACTGCACTTTTGTGCCCGTGAATCCAACTGGTCGGTGTTTTTTAAATATGTGTTTGGTAGGGTAGTTCTCCTTCATGTCTAAGGTAGATTAATTGGATGCTTTGGTTGGAAGGATATGCCTAAAGTGTAACCCAATTTCCTTCCTTTGGTCGATAGATTACTAGATGATTGTCATCATTTACTTCGTCATCTAGTTGGCTCCATATATCAAACTCACTAGCTCTTAGTCTCAGGTCCTCCTCGAGAATGGACTGCATTCGATACTCGTATTTATCAAAGGCAGAGGTCTTACCTCCTGGGGTATTTCTAGTTGGAGAGCTTCTCACTTGTCTATCCACAATGCTTCTTCCATTAGCGACACCTCTTCATCTACACCTTCTTCCTCTTCTTTGGAGCACTATATATTGATCTCGTATTTCTTCCCTTCTTTTCTACCTCTTCTCCCTTTCTATCTTTTGTAGGTCCGATGCACCTTTATGAGTCACTGTCTGCTCATTTTCTTCTTAGGTCAAATTTTCATTACTGCTGGTGGTATTTTCTTAGGTCGACTATAATCCTTTTACTTTATTCTTGACACATGACCAACTACCCCCCATAGCCTACCCTATGCTTTAGTAATCCCAGATAGTTCTATCTATTTGTTCAAGAAAAACTCCCACTCCCTTTTTGCAATAAATCTTTTCCACGCTTTCTACTTTTCCACCCAGTTAGTGTTTGCAGGATGTACAGTGAGTGATCGACGAGGTTCGACTATGTGACCTACTCCTCTGTCGATTAGAAATTTGAAAAACATGGTCGGTAAAGAACAAAGAAATTGCTTCGTGAAGTCGGTATAGAATCGTTTTTCAATACTTTCAACTTAAGCTCTCTCCTCTACTGCTTGTTCTTGACAGAATTCATCTGCAATTTTCTCAAACCACTTCCACAGGTTCGTTCATCCTCCTTGAATTAGTTTCTGAAGTAATTCTTGGTCATTAGTTTCTTTCGACTTCATCTAATAGTTTTTTCAACAAATAGGGCACCGATTCTACAAATTTTTCATGGGTTTCGATGAAGAATTTCTCCTTCGCCTAAGAAATGGTCAATGGTTTCGATGAAGAATTTCTCCTTCTCCTGAGAAATGGTCAATCTATTTCTTCTCACGTAATTTTGTAAATAATTTGTGATATTATGCTACCACCAATTCTTAATATCATTCTCTAATATCATTATGTATGGTCATGTCATCCGTATATATACCACCAGCAACAGAACCAATGTTGTAATCTCACAGATCACATAAGGTTACCAATAATACACACATAGAATCATATCAGCATACAGAGCAAGAAACAAGAATAGATAGTAGCGTAACATATTATATTATAGAATCACATGAGGGTCCATACATATACAAAACTGAACCAAGTTCTTAACTTGCTCAACAACATATTATATATTATTACAAAATGGTTATGAGTAACTACTTGTCGGTTTGGTCAATTGACATGAACTTTGGATGCCGACCTAACCTTTGATTAGTCGGTTAACTAGTCTAGTCGGCTCACTGAGTAGCTCCTCCAACAAGGTTCTACGTGGGTTGTGAATATTTTCAAGTCTTCCTTGGTCCCTATGTGTTAAGATTGCATATGCTTAGCTAGATATCATTAGTGATTAATCCAAATTCACAACATTAGCATATGTAGATCACCGAAAGAAACACAATCAGAAGATAGACAGAATATTTATCCTGGGAAACCCTCAAAGGAAAAAAAACCCAACAAAACTTCCTATATATAGATGTATAATATAAAACCACAAAACAAGTATTCTCCTCCTTGTTTTTATCTCTCTCTCTCTCTCTCTCTCTTATGCGCTACAAAAGTGAGTCTGTGTTCAAATGAGAAGCACAAATTCTCCATTTATATTTTTTTGCCACTTGACTTTTAATCTAATCAAGTCGGCCCCACTAAGCTATCTGGGCCAACATCACCTAGGAAATCACAAAACAATATTACATTATATTCATTAGGGTAATATTGACCCAACTTACAATGGAGTATTTAACTCATGACTCTATGATGATGAATTGAAATAAGAACATCTCGATGGAGGAATAATAACAGCTCCCTTGGGGTACATCAGTAAAATACATTTAGAATATCCTTTGAAGTTACAATATTTCAACACTACCCCTTAACGAGAAGGGTGTTCTACTAACAACAAAGTCATCAACTATAGGATTAACAAGAGAGAGCATCTTCAACAATATCAAGGTAATGCATCTATACATCATAGGAGGTTTTCAACAATATTCAATGTCTTCAGTACTGGAATGGCATCTTCTACAGTACTGAGTCTTTATCTTCTGCAGCACTCGATCACTTGATCCTTTGTAGCAACACTTTTATCTTCTTGATCCTTTGCAGCAACACTTCGATCTTATTAATCCTTTGCAGCAACACTTTGATGTTCTTAATCCTTTGGAACAACAATTCGATCTTCTTGATCCTTTACAACAACACTTCGGTCTTCTTTGTAACAACACTTCGATCTTCTTGATCCTTTATAGCAGCACTTCGATCTTCTTGATCCTTTGTCACAATGCTATATACGTAGGCTGCGCTCTACCTAGTCATGTACATATGCTATTGTTCTTTGAACAATAGTGTACATCCTCTCTTTTTGTCAAGCTTTTGATGTGGGAAGTTGTTGGGTGGGGTTTGAATGTGGTTGAGTATTCTTGGGTTCCTATAATGTCTCTTAACTTCTCCTCTTGTGACCAGAGAACCTTTTTTATTATTTTTCTTTCTTTGAAATTTTTTCTGATCATTTTATCTCCTTTTTGTTTTTCCATTAGTGCATTAGTTTTCTTAGTCTGAGCATATTTCTTTGCTTGTGTTTGCTGCTTGTTGTAAATTATGAGAGTTTTTAATGAATTTTATTTCATTTTCATTCTTTTATATTACAAATACAAAATAATTACATAATTTAATTCTTACTTGCATTTCACATATAGATTTAAGGAGGTACTTACATTGGATTGCTTAGATGAGAGTAGTGTTTATGATTTTATATATGAAGGATTGCATTGGAATATGGAAAGTAATGAAATTTTTTGCATCTCATGTAGTGGCATACCCCTTTTTCATATTTAAAGACAAATTGTACTTGGCATTGTTGGTTAGGTGTGCAAATTTATTCCATTGCTAACTCATAACAATGATAGTTGCACAGTCATTACCCTTGAGTAATCACAACCCTTAAAATTAACTCTTAAATTAAAATGGATTACACTTTTTATTTGATAGAGGTGAACCAACAAGCTTAGGTTGTAGAGTCTTGGAATATGGTGTAATGAGTAAATTTTTCCAAGACTATAAAATAAAACAATTAGGCGTCTTTGTAGGAAAGAAGAGAAATCCTTGATATAATTAGTGTTTTCAGAAGGCTCCTCTTGCACAGGAGTTAATCATGATGAAACACAAATGTTTATGGTGGGGATGTCCCCTTTCAATTCTCTTTGGAGCACCAAATATATTTCCATGATCATATTCATATCTGGGGTATTTTGATGTACCTTTCGTGCTTCGAGCTTTGATATTTTTTACCCTTCCTATACAATAGATCTTGCCTATGACTTTCAACCTAAACATTGGTTATATTAGGGTGACCTTAGTTTCCTTACCTAGGCATCACAGGGGGTACTTGCATAGGTTATTATGTGAGTGTGCTGGCTAGGTAGGGGTCAGTCATCACAGTCGCTATATGTTTTGAATATGAGGGCCACTATAATTGGTTACACACATCTGCTTGTAGTGTATGGGAGTTTCAGGCCTCTCCTAGGAGAGACATACCTGCTACATTCGGGAGCTCACTTATATTCCCTCTTGGATTGTTTGCATCTAAATTATATTTTCTTAGGGGTGTGCTCCTTCTCCACTAGTTGGATTTAGGGATCAAAATTACTTGAATATTTTTATGTCCTCTTGAGATTGGGTCCTTTTATGTTCAACATGCTTGATATCACTACTAGTATCTCTCCACCCACTCCAAGTCCTAGAGTAGACCCTGGTGTTGGACGAGGGGCACCAAAACCCCTTAACTTGCTCATAGATTTGGGAGTGGTCATAGTCCATCCTCTACTCCATTTATATAAGTATTTTCACTTCCTTCACCCAATATTAACATTGGTGTTCATTCTCATGGGTGTGGTAGTGGATACATGAACGTTGGGCCTACACCTTACATTCCTTATTATGTCCCATCGTCCACCACACTGTTTTCTTTGAATGCATTTATCATGATCAATCCTCCTTATATCTTATATTTTGGAATCTATAATGACTATTTCTAGCTATTTTGGACTATTATCGTTGTGTAGGGTCAATTTTTTGTGCACTCTCATCAATACTTTTTATCGTTCGTTCTCGTGACAAGTTTAGCACTAAACTAGCGTATAGTATAGGATCACTTTTCCACATGCATCATGCATTGTCCTATGACCATGATTCCTAAAATATAGGTACGACCCAACTTCTTGATGTTAGAGAACCTTCACGCTGCTACTAGAAGTGGCATTACATAAGTGGTAGATCCTTCCTACTCATGGGTTCCCTAAATAAATCTCATTTTTCCATTTGGTACACATGCTAAGCATTCTTCCTTACGTATGGGAGTTCCTTGTAGTTACGTCATGTATTTGAGAAAGAAATTCATATTCTTTCTTGAAATCTATGTTGTCCATCTCCTATAGGGACTCCCATTTATATCAATTTGTAATTGAATTTCATGCATCCACTTTTCTTATTGATATTTATTCCGTCTCCCATATTTAGTTTTATAATCCATATAGCCCAAGCTTGTCTCAATCCTATCTAAGAATATCCTTCTATACATATTTTGTAGCCTGATCATCCCATACTCAGAGGAGACATCCCCCTGATTTTCCTTATGCTACATGGGCTTCCTTGTATTAAGCATAGGTATGTTCCATTACTTCAAACAATTTTTCTTTGCCATGACCAGGGATACTTTCGGGGCGAAAATTAGCCCATGGGCTATTTTTAGGGGATTTTCTCCAAAAAAAGATTCACCATTTTGCAATTTTTGAAGCCCTGTTTTGCCCAATTTTGATGGGGTAAAATTTTTTCACCCTAGAAATCGCCAATTTATTATATAAACGATAGAAAATCCTTGGAAATTAAAATATTTTTTGAAAAATATCGCCAAACATTTTATAGTTGGTGTTTTAAGAATTGGTAAGATTCGCCAACATTTATACACTTTTAAATAAGTATGGTTCCTTAAAATCATCCCTGGCCATGACACTCATTTCCTTCTAGTTTTGTACTATAAGCAACTTTCTTCTTTTTCAATATTTCCAATACGAAAAATACAAAAAAATAAAAAACATAAAAATATGGACGAGAAATGATATTACTTTTGGAAGTTGTCATATCGTGTTAGCTTCAAACATATCACTATATATTATATCAATTGGTTGGGTTATTAGTATGACTTTAAGAGTTGTACTTGTTATTATTAGTTCTCTCCACCGATTGGTTATGTTTCCAGTCCTTATAAATTCTCTGTCGATGCGTACTATGTTGCAGAGTAGTCCCAGTTTCCATGTTGAGTCTATGTTTTCTATGCATCTCCATATTCCCTATGCTCTTGTCTGAAGGAAGTTTTATCCTAAGTCAACTATTCCTCAGTTATCTTGACTTTGCATGTTGGTCATTTTCGATACAATTATTGGTTCGTTCTCATCCTGGACATCAGAGTTCTTCCAAATTATCTAGCGTTGCTAAGTACATTGTGTTGCTTGATGGGGGATGCCTTAATTTCCTCCTTCCAATGGATTCCATTCCATCGAATTCAGATCATTTATTCTGGAATAGGGATCTAGAGTCCATTGAGTTCCTTAATACTTGTAGTGATTAGTGACAGGTTCTCTTTCCATCGACAGATTCAAGAATACATCAATGTCCCCTGATCGATGGACTATCTCAAGTGTTTGACCTCAACACATCTATTCACACATGTTGGATTGCACTCTGTACCTTGATTCCCATTATCATTATCGATGGGATATCTCACATTTCTTAATGGTATACATCAATGACTCATAATATGACGATTGTCCATCATGTTCGACTCACTCCTTTATTCATGTGATGGGACATGTACTTGTGGTGATTTTTGTAGAAGACCTTCGAGCTTGGTGGCATTCCATATATTCTACCTCCTTGCGTTCGAGTACATAGGGTACTCCCAAAAGACCAAACACCTTGAGCAACCGCTTCACACAAATACATCACAGATCAACACATCGATGTTTGTCACGTGGTTAAAACCCTCGAGAGGGAAACAGCCCATGGCCCCAGCCAAATAGCTACTTGGAGCAATTTATTATGCAAAATAAAGAAAGTTACATGAGCTTCTCATAATCGATCAATTAGCCAAGAACCCTCTATGCTCTTTAAATAGAGATCATAGACCAATCAGGTGTTAAGCCACGGATCAATGGCAGGTATGATCTAAGAGAAGTTGAACCATCGGATTAGTCTATGTCTAGAACATATCATGACCATCGGATTAGAATATTTACAAATGCATGCTCATGCATACAAAAGAAACACACTTTTACCTAACGGATATATTACACAAGTTGATCTTAACTAACTCCTGAGTGTCTAAATATCCTAACATCCCCCCTTAAGAACAACTTGGGATAGGATTGAAGGATTTACAAAAGTGACACTATTAGGAGAAGGAAGGAGGCATTAGAGCCTATCCCCCCTTAAGGACACATTCCTGAACTCCTAACATAGACTGAAGTTTAGAAAAATTTGCTTCTGTAAGAGACTTGGTGAAGATGTCTGCAACTTGATCATTTGTAGGGAAATAGAGCATTTCAAGAACACAATCATGAACAAGATTTCTGTTGAAGTGCATGTGTAGCTCAATGTGTCTTCTATGTTGATGTAGAACTAGATCTTTGGCAAGCTTGATGGCACTTTGATTGTTGCACCAAAGTGGAGTAGGCTACTACTGCTCGAATCCAAACTCTGAAAGGATCTGTCAAAGCCATAAAGCTCCCTGACTGGCATTAGCTACGGCTCGATATTTTGCTTCTGTTGAAGAAAGAGCAAGAGCTTTTTGTTTCTTACAAGCCCAAGTGACAGCTCCAGATCCTAGACTGAAAACATAACCTGTAATAGACTTTCGATCATTAGGATCACCGAAACAATCTGAATCAGTGAAACCAACCAACAAAGGTTTCCCCCCTGTACTGTAATGAATCCCAAACTGAATTGTACCTCAAATATAACGAAGTATTCTTTTTGCTGCTTTCCAGTGACTTTCATGAGGAGTTTGCATATAACGGGAAACATGACCAACGGTAAAGGAAAGGTCAGGATGGGAATGAGTCAAGTATAAAAGACTACCAACAAGCTGATGATATAAGGTGGCATCTACTTTAGGGGAAGTACAAGTGGTAGAAAGTTTGACTCTAGACTGGAAGGGAGAAGGGGCTGGTTTACAATATTCCATGTGGAAGCAACGAAGAAGGTCACAAGCATACTTAGACTGGGAAAGAAAGATTCCTTCTTTGGTTTGCAAGACTTGGAGACCAAGAAAATAATGCAAATGTCCTAAGTCTGACATTTCAAAATTTTGCTTAAGACTGGATTTCACATGGGTTATAAGTTTAGGGTCGCTACCAGTAAGGATAAGATCATCAACATAAAGAACAAGTATGATGATATGGTTTCCTACTTTCTTGGTATAGACATTGGGGTCAAAATGGCATCTAGAAAAACCAGTGTCAAGGAGAAAGCTATCCATTTTGGCATACCAAGCTCTAGGAGCTTAATTAAGGCCATATAAAGATTTCTTAAGGAGACAAACAAGGCTAGAGTTATTCTGAACATATACAAAAGGTTGTTCCATGTAAATTTCCTCATGTAAATCACCATGTAAGAAGGAAAACTTGACATCCATTTGACAGACTTCCCAGTTATGTAAGGCTGCAAGGGAAAGAACAAGGCAAATGGAGTTCATTTTTGCTACAGGGGAAAATGTTTCATTGTAGTAAATCCCTTCAACTTGGGAAAAACCTTTTGCAACTAACCTCACCTTAAGTCTTTCAACACTTCCATATGATGCATACTTAGTTCTGTAGATCCATTTACATCTGACAAGTTTTCTTCCCTTTGGAAGAGGAACAAGATCCCAATTATCGTTTGCCATTAAGGAATGAAATTCTTCATCCATAGCTGCATCCCAATCTAGATTTCCTGAATATTCTGTAAAAGTTTTTGGATCACGATTCTTAGAAACTTGATCCAAAAGAGAAGAGGCTCGCTAAAACTGAGAACGTGTTCGACGTTGATCTCTAGGATCAGGGGCAAGATCACCTGCTACTTCACATGTTGAACGGACCCATCGAGGAGGCATTGGTGCTGGTGCAATTGGAGGAACATGAGTAGGTGGAGGTGGATTTTCATCCTCACTTTCATCATCATAAACTAGAGTTGGAAACCTGTTAAGGAAGCTGGAAGAAGAAGAAGAAGAAGAAGGCACAATCGTCGAATCAGGCTCGTAGGCCAAAGATGGCACACCTGCCAAGTTAGGCTCATAGGCCAAGAGATTTTCATCAAATTTAACATCTCTTCTAGTGATTAGATCATGAGAATGTGGATGAAGAAGTATATAACTTTTTACATCTTCAGAATATCCAACAAATATGCACTTTTTCACTTTTAGGCTGTAATGCTTTCCGTTTTTCATCCGGAATGTGAGCCCATGCTTCACAACCAAACACATGAAAGTGACTTACATCTGGTTTAATTTTACTCCAGGCATCTTCCAGTGTTATACCTTGTAAAACTTTAGTGGGTGTCCGATTAACTATGTAATTTGCACAATTTATGGCCTCATCCCAATATTGAAGACTTAGTCCCTTAGATTGGATCATACAATTAGCCATTTCTTTTAAAGTGCGGATCTTACGTTCAGCTACACCATTTTGTTGTGGTGTATATGGAACAGTGTGCTGTTGTTGGATTCCTTGTTCAGTACAAAAAGTAGTGAACTTGTTGTTAACATATTCTCCTCCATTGTCAAATATTAATTTAATAATTTGATGACCAGATTGTTTTTCAACAAGGGCCTTCTAGGGCAAGAACATGTTAAATAATTCGCTCTTAAGTTTTAGGAAGTAAACCCAAGTGCGTCTGGAGTAGTCATCAATGAAGGTTTAGAAATATTTGAAACCAAAAAAGGAAGCAGATGGAAGATGATCACACAAGTCACTATGCACAAGCTCCAAGGGAACTGAGGCATGCCAAGAGGCACGTTTGTCAAAACTGTCTCGATGATGTTTTTCGAGTACACAACCAGAACAAACACCATCCTTGCAAGATACCATCGGAAGACCCATCACTATATTGTATTTACATAGTTGTTGCAATGAGTGATAATTTAAGTGACCAAATCGCTCATGCCAAAGTTTGCTCAAGTTATCACTATGAGCAACAAAAACTGAAGGAAAAGGTGATGACCCAAAGTTGTTAAATTTGTACAACCTGGTAATATCATCAACAGTTCTAGTAGCAAGAATATTTTGAGGAATTTTAAAATCCTTGATTACAACTTGGTGAGGTGTAAACGTCACAGTTTTATCTTCACCTGAATGAGTAATTTGATAGATTGATAGCAATGTTGATGTATTTGTAACTTCAAAATGTATTCTTCTATGTATCTTATATATTGTAGCCTGATGTTTATTCTGAGATGTTTCTATTATGTATTTGAGTCATGTGGTCATGCCCTGATGTTTCGATCGGGAGGATTAATAATGTAAACATTTCATGTCAAGTCATTGTTTAAGTCCCCACAGTTTCGGGGCACTCGAGTTATTATACACTAATTAAGGTGTAGGCTCGAGTAAGTAATTGTTAAGTTGAGACTATGTGATTAAGTGCACTTCAAGTGAACGGAAGAATATAAATAGAGAGTGATAATCTCTATTTATCACACACATCATTCACTCACTCAAGTGTGGTGCACTAGTGAAGAAGGAAATATTGGGACTAGACAGAAGAAGAAGACTACTGCTGTTGGGAGTGCATCTTACTGTTTTTGGGTCTTACATCTTGTGATGATTCTATCTTGAGGAAGTTGCAGGTTTTTCTCCATTTATGGTTTCCCTAATCAAAACACTTTGTGTCTCTTGTCTCTTGTGATGTGCTTGTGTTTTGATTGTTGTACTTGTTATTCTCTCAGTAAAGATCCTAACATAATGCTAGCTTGAATGTTGAAAAACTAACATGGTATCAGAGCTAACCTAAGAAGAAGACACTCTGTAGCTGCGGGAACTAGGGATTCCTAGTTTGTGGATCTTCCTCCACAGATTTTCAGCAAAAGTAACGTGGAATTACTCTCCTCCCTAGGGCGCATCTTTCTGTCGAAACAAAATTCAATTCTGAGGTTTTTCAGTTTTGGACCTGTCACTAGGGTCGGAAATTAGGGATTTTCGCAGAAGAGGAATTTTTCAGTGAGCCCAGGCCTGGATTGATCTCCTCCCCAAAATCAAAGTTAGGAACAAATTTGAAATCATTTGGGTGGACAGAACTCCGAAAAAGAAAAACCCTAGTTGCTCCTGATCCAGCTCTGTAGGATTTCAGCTCAAGTTTTAGATCCGATATCTTGAACCTGGTAAGATCTAAAATCTTTTGTACTTCCATTTGAGGTTCTCATTTAAGATGTCTCATCATACCAAGCTTGATGAAAAGCTTGAGGGGGCTAATAACTTTCGAGCCTGGAAGTATAGGATCTCCCTGGTCCTGGAAGAGAATGAACTAGACTCCTACATTCATGAGGAGGTTCCAATTCCAGAGGGAGATGAGGCAAAGGCCTTACATAAGAAGAATATGGTTATGGCAAAGAGGATCATTGCTGATTCTATCAAGGATCATCTTATCCCACAGGTGTCCTCTCTCAAGACACCTAAAGCTATGTTTGATGCCCTAACCAAATTGTTTGAAGGAAAGAACATCAATCGAAAGATGACCCTAAGAAACCAGCTGAAGAATGTGAAGATTCAGAATGCAGAAACTATCCAGTCATACTTCACAAGGGTTTCTCAAATCAAGGAACAATTAGAAGCTGTTGATGAAGAAGTGGAAAATGCAGAGATTGTCATGACTACTTTGAATGGCCTCCCTAGGTCATGGGATTCTTTCATTCAAGGAATCTGTGCTAGAAAGAAGTTGGTCAAATTTAGCAGACTATGGGAAGAGTGCTCTCAAGAAGAAGCTCAGATAGCAGCTTAAGAAGAGAAGATGGGAAGTGAAGACCAAGCTCTTATGGTTCGCTCCAAGTCTCACTCCAAGTCAAGCAAAAGGAAACCTCATGGCTCCAAAGGTAAGCGTCCTTACAAAGATAATACGAGAAGAGATATGTCTAGGATCATATGCTATACTTGTGATGAAGCAGGACACTTTGCAAAAGATTGTCCTAACAAATAGAAGAAGATGAAGAAGAGCAACAAAAGAAGACATCATGCTCATGCTGCAGAGGATGATGAACCATCCAGAAAGAGATCCAGGTATGAAAGTGAAGATTCTTCAAGTGAGGATGAATATGTTCTGATATCAGCTCTCACAGGTAACATTACTAATGGAAGTGATGATTGGCTCATAGACAGTGGGGATTCCAAACATATGACGGGATTCAAGGAATCCTTTGTGAGACTATCAGAACATGAATCACCACACAAGGTGAAACCGGGAGATGACTACCAATATCCAATAAAAGGTAGTGGGGAATCTTCATACAAGTTAGAATCTGGTAAGTCTCTAACAATGCAAGAAGTGTTGTTTGTGCCAGGACTGAAGAAGAACCTTATATCCATTTCAGCATTGGATGCAAAAGGAATGCGGGTGGCATTCATAGATGGTCAAGTCATCATGTGGCCAAAAGGAAAGACTATCGATGATGCAATAGTAATTGGAGAACAAGAAGGAGGCTTGTACAAATTGAAGGGTCATCTAGAACAAGCCTTAATCCATGACACAGTAGAGCCAAATGAGCTTTGGAATAGAAGGCTTGCACATGTGCATTACAGAGCACTACCTATTGCAAGTAAAGCTGTCGAAGGTCTTCCAGAGATTCAAGCTAAACATGATGGGGTCTGCAAAGGATGTGCGAAAGGGAAGAATACAAAGAAGACATTTCCAAGCAGTGAAAGCAAAGCCAAAAGCATTCTAGAAATCATCCACTCCGATGTATGCAGTCCTATGTCATCAAACTCACTCAGTGGGTATGCATACTATGTTTCTTTTATTGATGATTTTTCTAGAAAGACATGGATTTATGAAGAACAAAGATGAAGTATTCAACAAGTTCAAGGAATTCAAATCTTTGATTGAGAACCATACTGAAAATAATATAAAGACCATTCGATTATATAATGGTGGATAATTCACTTCAAATGAATTCAAGGAACTGTGCAAAGAATCGATGATTAAGAGGGAGTTGTCCACTCCTTATAATCCACAACAGAATGGGATTACAGAATGAAAGAACAGAACTATCATGGAATCCTTCAAGAGCTATGCTTCATGATCAAGATCTACCTATGCATCTTTGGGTTGAAGCTGCAAGAACATCGGTGTATGTACAGAACCATACTCCACATAGAGTACTCGAGAACAAGAATCCTGAAGAAGTCTTCTCTAGCAAGAAACCAGAAGTTAGCCATCTCAGAATATTCGGCTGTCCTATATACGTACACATTCCAAAAGAGAAGAGAACAAAATTAGATCCTTCAAGAAAGAAGGGTATATTTGTGGGATACTCCAAAAGCTCGAAGGCTTACAGAATCTACTTTCTAGGATACAAGAATATTGACATCAGCAGGGATGTGACATTTGATGAAGGCACAGCTTACAACAAATCCAGAAAGAGACCTGTTGAAGAACCTGAAGAAGCAGAAGCAGAAGCACCCAGAATTCATGATACAATCATGGATAAAGAAGCTAAAGAAGAAGAGCGAGAGTTCGAGGAACCACAAAGACCTGTAGATCCACCTATGGAGAAGAATCCTCATAAGAGTAAACTTGCTTGGGTACGTGAACTTATCCAAGGTGCGGAAAGATATGGAGCCCCAGAAGAGAATCACAGAGAAAGAAAGAGAACCAGATCAAATTCTGGGTATGTAGCTTTACTATGTGATTTCATTGATGAAGAACCTTTCAGTTATGAAGAAGCGACAGAACAGAAAGAATGGAAGAATGCTATGAACGAAGAATATCAATCAATCATGAAGAATGATGTTTGGGATGTTGTCCCAAGACCAAAAGGGAAGTAATTTGTCACTTCCAAATGGATCTACAAGATCAAGCATGCTGCAGACGATAGCATTGAAAAGTATAAGGAAAGATTTGTAGCTCGAGGATTCTCTCAGAAAGAGGGAGTAGACTATGAAGAGACCTTTACACCTGTAGCCAGATACACTTCCATCAGATCAATACTTGCTCTGGCTGCAGTGACGAAGTGGAAGATACACCAGATGGATGTCAAGACTGCCTTCTTGAATGGTGTAGTAGAAGAGGAAGTGTATGTAGAATAGCCATTCGGTTTTGAGACACATAACAAAGAGTCTCATGTATGCAGATTGAAGAAAGCCCTGTATGGTTTGAAACAGGCACCCAGGACCTGGTACGACAGGATTGAAAGCTTTCTATCCAGTTTGGGCTTTACCAAAAGTAAAGCAGATTCCAACCTTTACTACAAGGTTGAAGATGGCAACCCAATGATGCTCCTACTATATGTAGATGATCTATTTGTGACAGGTATAGATGGGTTGATTACTGATATGAAGAGAAAGCTTGCTGCTGAGTTCAAAATGAAGGACTTGGGGGTGATGCACTACTTTCTAGGTATGGAGGTGTGGTAGAGTACAGATGGGATCTTCCTTGGACAAGGGAAGTATGCAGTAGAGATCCTGAAGAGATTTGGGATGATGGACTGCAAGGCTATGGCTACACCTATGGCATCGAACCTGAAGCCATTGAGTGATGCTTCATTAGAGTCGGTTGATGCTATGATGTATCGTCAGATGATTGGGTCATTGATGTACCTGACGAACATGAGACCAGACATTTTCTTTGCTGTGAACACCTTGAGCCAGTACCTAACAGATCTGAGAAGTGTTCACTTGATGGCTACAAATCATATTCTGAGGTACCTGAAGGGTACAATTGATTATGGGCTCAAGTATGATGCGAATCAGAAGATTAACCTGGAGGGTTATGTTGATTCAGATTGGGTAGGCAGTGCCATCGACAGGAAGAGTACTTCAGGGTGTTGCTTTACTATGGGATCAGGTGTGATCTCTTGGTTTAGCAGGAAGCAATACTGTGTGGCATTGAGTACAGCTGAAGCAGAGTATGGCGCAGCTTGTTCATCTAGTTTTGAGGCAGTATGGCTGCGAAAGCTACTGTCTGATATATTTGATCTCCAGTTTGATGCTACTTGTAAACATTGTGACAACCAAATTTGTGTGAAGTTCTTAGAGAATCCAGTGTTCCATGACAAGTCAAAGCATATCGAGATCAAGTATCACTATATCAGGGATATGGTGCAAAGAGGAGCAATGAAGCTCCAGTATGTTGCGACGGAGGAACAGATAGCTGATGTATTGACGAAGCCATTGGCTAGGCTGAAGTTCAAGTACTTCAGAGAGAGACTTGGTGTTCTCTAGATCGAGGTTCCCTCCAAGAGAAAGTGATGAGTCCCAAATCCATTCTGACGAGTATGTCAGATGTAAGGGCTGAGCCATTCTGTCATGGTGAGAGGATTCAATTCCTTCCATGTCAGATATGAGTGCTAGAGATCCAAAGCCATTCTGACGAGCAGGTCAGATGTAAGGGCTAAGCCATTCTATCATGGTGAGAGGATTTGGTTCCTTCCATGACAGATATGAGTGCTGACTGCCATTATGGGAATGGAGCCACCTGGTCAGTTACTAGGAACACTCAGTTAGGGACTGAGAGATCCATTCTGGCGAGTAGGTCAGATGTAAGGGCTTAACCATTCTGTTCATGGCTAAAGGATTAGGTTCCTCCCATGTCAGATGTGAGTGTTGGCCATTCTGTCGAGTAGGACAGATGTAAGGGCAATTACCACTCTCTGGAAGAGTGGAGGCACCTGGTCAATTACCAGGTAGCTCACTCAGGGACTGGGGGCCATTCTGACGAGGGAGTAGGATTCAGTTCATACCAGGTCAGAAGTGAGTGCACAAAATCTTTCTTCAGTGTGGTGGATGTGGTTCTGAACTTGGTGAAAAGAATAGAGTTATTTCATCATTGTGTTGGTTGTGGTTCCATCCTGGTTGAAAGTCTTCCATCATTGTGGCGGATGTGGTTCCGGCCTGGGTGAAAAGAACATGGTTCTTTCATCATTGAGGCAGATGTGGTTGCAGCCTCGATGGATGTGATGCCCTTCTAACGAGTAGGTCAGATATAAGTGCAGAGCCATTTCATAGATGTTAGTGATGTGATGTCCTATCATGTTGGTGAATGTGAGTGTTGGGCCTTTCTAATGTGATTGTAGTTTACTACATGATCAGATGTGAGTGCTGGGTGTGCCTTTCTGACGAGCAGGTCAGATGTAAGTGCTGGGCGAAGACCTACCTGGTGGCTAGGCCTACAACAAGCATGAAAAAGGGCTGGCTCTGTAGAACTTCCCATGAAAAGATTAGTACACACATGATGATGACCAGAGATGATCCAGATCGAGTTATGATCCGGATCCAGTTATGATGACTACAAGAGATCCAGATCGAGTGATGATCCAGATCCAGCAGTGATGATCTAGATCGAGTGATGATCTAGATCCAGTAGTGATGATCCAGATCGAGTGATGATCCAGATCCAGCAGTGATGATATAGATCAAGTGATGATCTAGATCCAATCTAGTGATGATGATCCAGATTGAGTGATGATTCAGATCCAGTAATGTCTAGATCGAGTATGATCCAGTGACGATGTTCCAGATCGAGTATGATCTAGTGACGATGATCTAGATCGAGAGATGATCCAGATCCAAATGAAGATGACTTGAAGACGAAGATGACTTGAAGACGAAGATGATCCAATTGATACAAAGAAGAAGACCAGTGCTGAAAATAGTGTCGAAAGAATACCTTCCTAGTTAAGAGGGAGTGTTGATGTATTTGTAACTTCGCAATGTATTCTTCTATGTATCTTATATATTGTAACCCGATGTTTATTCTGAGATTTTTCTATTATGTATTTGAGTCATGTGGTCATGCCCTGATGTTCCGATCGGGAGGATTAATAATGTAAACAAGTCATGTCAAGTCATTGTTTAAGTCTCCATAGTTTCGGGGCACTCGAGTTATTATACACTAATTAAGGTGTAGGCTCGAGTAAGTAATTGTTAAGTTGAGCCTACGTGATTAAGTGCACTTCAAGTGAATGGAAGAATATAAATAGAGAGTGATACTCTCTATTTAGCACACACATCATTCACTCACTCAAGTGTGGCGCACTAGTGAAGAAGGAAATACTAGGACTAGACAGAAGAAAAAGACTACTGCTGTTGGGAGTGCATCTTACTATTTTTGGGTCTTACATATTGTGATGATTCTATCTTGAGGAACTTACATGGTTTTCTCCATTTATGGTTTCCCCGATCAAAACTCTTTGTGTCTCTTGTCTCTTGTGATGTGCTTGTGTTTTGATTGCTGAAATTGTTATTCTCTCAGTAAATATCCTAACATAATGCTAGCTTAAATGTTGAAAAATTAACAAACAAATTGCAGGAAATTTTTGGAACACATAGTACATCATTGAAATGACCATTTTCTACTAGAATTGTTCCATATCCTACAACACTTAGAGATCTATCATCACCAATAAATATTTGTTTGGTGTTACATTCATACATAGTAGAAAGCATGGATTTATCCTTAGCCATATGATAAGATGCTTCAGAATCAATGAGCCATTCAATTGAAGTAAAAGAAGAAGATGCAGTATAAGAGTAACCAAAAGCACAAAGTGCATGTGCATGAGAGTTAGATTTTGAAGACGAATCTAGGCTGATGTGGTGCTTCTTCATTGCTGCTTCCAAGGATACCATCTTCTTAAAACACTTAGATTGATCATGATTATCTTTCCCACAAAAATTGCAATGACGCTCAGTCTTCTTTCCTTTAGGATTGGATCCTTTGTCATTTTTTAAAGAAGGAGATGACCGAGAGGGTTTGGGACCCTTGTTGTTTGGCTTATTATTGCGAAAATGTTGTTTCTTGGGAGGCTTGGACTTTTCTTTCTGTTGGGACAACAAGGCTTTCCCAAATGTATCTGCATTGTTAATTATTCCAAGATGAATGAGCTTATCTTGCTCTCTAATTAAGGAATCACAAAAGGATTCAAGACTAGGCTCTTGATAGCTAGCTGCAGTCAATGATTCTTTCATGGAGTAGAATGTAGATACAAAAACAGAATATGCAGGTCCAAGTTTGGAAAGAATATGATAAATACATTGTTTGACTTATTTCTTAATATTGCATTCTGCACATAAGAGTCTAAGAGTTTTATACTTAGATAAATAGTCTTGAATGCATGAAAAATCATTTGGATTCAAATAAATCAACTCATTCTCGAGTTGATGACCCCAAATTTCATTGTATTTACCAAACACATATTCCAACTTTTCCCAAGCTTTATCAGGTTCATCAATTCCAGATATGTGGAATCGCAAATCATTAGAGATTGACATCCTAATCAATCCACGAGCTTCATCACATCTATTTTCCCATTTAATTTTCTTATCATCATCAATGGGTTATGTTTCTTTCCCTGAGGTTATCATGAAAAGTCCCCTAATTCGTAGAACATCCTCCATATGAGATTTCCATGAGAAATAGTTAGAACTTGTAAGTATAATATCACAAGGGGTGGCCATACTGTAAAATAATGGCTGAAAAAATAGAAACTAGCTATCTGGTTGCAAAGAGCTCGAAAAAATATGCGGTTTTAAAAAAACGGCACTGAAAATTGATTCTAGATGATGAAGTTATGCTTGATCAAAGAAAATGTTGAAGATGTCCCCAATAGTGACATGGCAGATATTAACTTGACCAACAACAAAAAAAGGAACCCCCCTCTTCCCAAGATCAACCCTTGACAATCACTTTACAATAAAGTTTCTTTGAAGTGAATCACTTTTGTAGAATAAGTGAGGTTTACTTTTATAATAATTCTACTTTTAAATAGTGCGGAAATAAATTAAAAGACTTAAGTGACTCACTTTTTATTTTATTTTATTTATGTGAGATGCACTTTTACAATAAAGTAACTTGAAAATAGAAATTGCATGCACTAAAAAGTAGCTTAATAAGACTTGAACTCAAGACCTATTAAGGATTAAAACAACTTTGGACCAAGTGAGCTAAGTTTAAAAGGTACATAAAAGAATGGAAAGAGGAAGGGTTTTTTTTTTTTAACTCTTCTCTCTCGTTCTCCATGCTTGCCTTTTTTTTTCTTCTGCAAATCACAAAAAAAATAAAAACAAAAAACAAAAAAAAAATTTCCACACAAGGGGGTTAGATCTTAGTTAGCTTACCGAAAAAGTATACGTTTTCAAGTTTTCTCACTATTTCTAATTTGCCGTGATCACAAAAGGTGCATGGCAAAGAGCATACGTAGCCGAGAAGACAAGAAAAAAAAACTTTCCCTTACTGTTTCTGATTTGCCGTGATCACGCAAGGTGCATGGCAAAGAGCATACACAGTCAGGGAAGGCAATAGTTTGAGACTAAAACAAAAAATATATAGTAATAAAACTGATAAGATATGAGAGATTTTAAAAAAAAAATCCATCACTATAAAATTATACCTTCAGATTTATTGAAATGGGTGTTTTTGGAACAAACAGAAATGGTTTTTGGTTAAACAAAAACTATTTATCAATGGAAACGATGCTCCGGGTGCAATGGAACAACTCCCATAGGACAAAAATGCACAGAAAGTCAAGAACCAGAAACCCTTTCAAAGTTTCAATAACACCAGTTCCAGATCTTGATCAAAACTGAAAGTGGCTCTTCATAAAAGCTTTGATACCATGTTTGGGTACACAGGGTACTCCCAAAATACCAAACACCTTGAGAAACCGCTTCACACAAATAGATCATAGATCAACACACCGATGTTTGTCACGTGGTTAAAACCCTCGAGAGGGAAACAGTTCATGACCCTAGCCAAATAGCTACTTGGAGCAATTTATTATGCAAAAGAAAGAAAGTTACATGAGCTTCTCATAATCGATCAACTAGCCAAGGACCCTCTATGCTCTTTAAATAGAGATCATAAACCAATCGGGTGTTAAGCCATGGATCAATGGTAGGTATGATCTAAGAGAAGCTGAACCGTCGGATCACTCTATGTCTAGAACACATCGTTACTGTCGGATTAGAATATTTACAAATGCATACGAATGCATACTAAAGAAAAACACTTTTACCTAATGGATATTACACAAGTTGATCTTAACTAACTCCTGAGTGTCTAAATATCCTAACACCTTCATTGTGCTAGTATCTATGAGACATTATTTCTCATGACCAGATTCCAGTGTACCATCAACCATCTTCATGCATTATGGAGATCTTGTTCATGGTATATTGTACCTAGTGATGACCACATGTGACATATGTATATTATGCATATTCATGTCCATTGTACTATTCTGTATCTATTGACTAATATAGTTCATATTTACAGTCATCTGCTGAGATGTATCATTGTATTGTACTAATGAGCGGTCGGTTTTTCCACTTGGGTCTTCATTACTACACTTCTAGGATTGGTATAATGTATGTCATCCATCACGTTACCCCTCTGACCTAAGAAATTAGGGGGAATATATTACATATGATTTTACCACACTTGGTAAATCATGGTTTTATAGCCTTCCTTATCTCTATGCAGACTCTTTGGACCCCCTTTTCTCAAAATAAACTCTAATGTTCCAATAATACCCTTAAAAAGTTTTATTTATGGGTATACACAATTTTCTCCATTTTGATCCAAATGTACACCTATATTTCTCCATTGTGACTCGGATGTACACTCATATTTCTCCACTATGACCCCCATACAACGAGAAATGTGCTAAAAAAAATATTTGGAGTTTTCCTCATTGAATCATGAATAACTTGACCTTTGGAATTCCATATTCCTAGAACGCTCAACCTCGACCCTTTACTTCCCATTGAAGGGTTTATATTAAGATACCTGGATGCATTAGAGGAGGAGAATTTTGGAGGGCAAAGAAACTATCATGGATTTATGCCCCATTCTTTAATACTTGAGTCTGCATCCCTTTATCCTTTGAGAATCCATTGACTCTCTTCCCAAGATTTCCATTTTCTTGTGAGATCACCATTGATACACAGGATTAAAGTTTCGGGGGACTTGATTTCTTGATTTCAACAAGGTTCCTGTAGAGTTTGTCACTTATATCTCTCTTCATAATTAATAGAAGTATCCATTTCTTGTCCATGCTATGTGTAACTATGAATATTGTTATCCATGGATGTGGTTACCTTTGATTATATATATTGGATGTATATATGCTAGAGTAGGTCTAACACCTAACAAATATCATTCTTCTATGTTTCCTTGTTTTTGAGAATGGAATGGAGGTCCAAGTGTGATTTAAAGCTCAATGTGGATCTTCTACAACCGTCCGGAATAAGGTACGCCTTTTATCCATTAGTGTTAGCTTTGTTTCTCTCTATTGCATATATAAATGGATTGATTTATGGTGTCATACTATCTCTTGTGCTCCACCTCAAGCCATAGGAATTTTTCTCTGTAGCATAATCCATTAGCATGAGTCACTCAAAGGGAACATTACTTATCCCTTCATGGTATTACCGATGACATTATGAAACATAAGGTTAGGGTATTCTATTTTGATCCAGAATGATAACAATGGTGGGAGTGGCATAAAAATGCTTATGTGTTCTATGTTACTTTATCATGTACCCCAATTTCAATAAAATTTTATGTTTAAGAAAACATTATATTTTACTTTTATTATAAAATTTATGGCTTCTGACCAAGTAAGGTCAAGGATGAGTGTAATTAATTATGTTGAATATTTTAGTAGTTAATAAATTAAAGATGAGACAAATACCCTAAGGAGGCTGTTGAATGAGTGTCCTTTGACCCACTAGGATGAATAGACTTGGGTGAGAGAAATTTGACACATGGTAGCATCCTCAATCACTTCTAGCTGTTGCAGGGGGGAACTTCCCTAATTTTGTGGTCATGTTCCCCAAGAAATTGGAACAAAGAAGGTGGCTCATTAATTAAAAAACTGAACAAAAGACCTAGGCATGCATATATCTATCCATTGAATTCAGTAGGAGGCTCTTCATTCTTACCTTGTGAAATTTATAAGGTTGAGAAAGGAGCACAAGAGACTCAATGAGGGGAAATTTAGAATTGGATTAAGTGATTAAGACTGCATTCTGAACTAGTGCAGCCACATAATCGAGTTCTATACTGCCGAGGACAGAATTAATGCTGTTAAGTACTACTGTTGGGTTGTAGGGGTATTTAATTCCATATATTCTACCTCCTTGATCGTGCTAGTATCTATGAGACATTATTTCTCATGACCAGATTCCAGTGTACCATCAACCATCTTCATGCATTATGGAGATCTTGTTCATGGTATATTGTACCTCATGATGACCACATGTGACACATGTATATTATGCCTATTCATGGCCATTGTACTATTTTGTATCTATGGACTTATATAATTCATATTTACAGTCATCTGCTGAGATGTATCATTGTATTTTACTAATGAGCGGTCGGTTTTTCCACTTGGGTCTTCATTACTACACTTCTAGGATTGGTATAATGTATGTCATCCATCACGTTACCCGTCTGACCTAAGAAATTAGGGGGAATATATTACATATGATTTTACGACACGTGGTAGATCATGGTTTTATGGCCTTCCTTGTCCCTATGCAGACTCTTTGGACCCCCTTTTCTCAAAATAAACTCTAATGTTCCAATAATACCCTTAAAAAGTTTTATTTATGGCCATACACAACTTGCTCCATTTTGATCCAAGTGTACACCTATATTTCTCCATTGTGACCCACATGTACACCCATATTTCTCCACTATGACCCACATGTACACCCATATTTCTCCACTATGACCCCCGTACATCGAGAAATGTGCTAAAAAAAATATTTGGAGTTTTCCTCATTGAGTCATGAATAACTTGACCTTTGGCATTCCATATTCCTGGAATGCTCAACCTCGACCATTTACTTCCCATTGAAGGGTATATATTAAGCTACTTGGATGCCTTGGAGGAGGAGAATTTTGGAGGGCAAAGAAACTATCGTGGATTTATGCCCCATTCTTGTATACTTGAGTCTGCATCCCTTTATCCTTTGAGAAGCCATTGATTCTCTTCCCAAGATTTCCATTTTCTTGTGAGCTCGCCATTGATACACAGGATTAAAGTTGAGGGGGACTCGATTTATTGATTTCAACAAGGTGCTTGTAGATTTTTTCACCTATATCTCTCTTCATAATTAATAGAAGTATCCATTTCTTGTCCATGCTATGTGTAACTATGAATATTTTTATCCATGGATGTGGTTACCTTTGATTTCATATACTGGATTTATATATGCTAGAGTAGGTCTAACACCTAAAAAATATCATTCTTCTATGTTTCCTTGTTGTTGAGAATGGAATGGAGGTCCAAGTGTGATTGAAAGCTCAATGTGGATCTTCTACAACTGTCTGGAATAAGGTACGCCTTTTATCTGTTAGTGTTAGCTTTGTTTATCTCTATTGCATATAGAAATGGATTGATTTATGGTGTCATACTATCTCTTATACTCCACCCCAAGCCATAGGAATTTTTCTCTGTAGCATAATCCATTAGGATCAGTCACTCAAAGGGAACATTACTTATCCCTTCATGGTATTACCAATGCCATTATGAAACATAAGGTTAGGGTATTCTATTTTGATCCAGAATGATAACAATGGTGGGAGTGGCATAAAAATGCTTATGTGTTCTATGTTACTTTATCATGTACCCCAATTTCAATAAAATGTTATGTTTAAGAAAACATTATATTTTACTTTTATTATAAATTTTATGGATATTGACCAAGTGAGGTCAAGGATGAGTGTAATTAATTATGTTGAATATTTTATTATTTAATAAATAAAAGATTAGACAAATAGCCTAAGGAGGCTATTGAATGAGTGTTTTTTGACCCACTAGGATGAATAGACTCGAGTGAGAAAAAATTGACACATGGAAGCATCCTCAATCACTTCTACTTGTCGCAGGGGGGAACTTCCCTAATTTTGTGGTCATGTTTCCCAAGAAATTGGAACAGAGAAGGTGGTTCATTAATTAAAAAACTGACCAAAAGACCTAGGCATGTATATATCTATCCATTGAATTTAGTAGGAGGCTGTTCATTATTACCTTGTGAAATTTATAAGGTTGAGAAAGGAGCATAAGAGATTTGATGAGGGGAAAGTTAGAATTGGATTGAGTGATTAAGACTGCATTCTGAGCTAGTGTAGCTACACAACTAAGTTCTATAATACTGAGGACAAAATTACTATTGTTAAGTACTACTGTTGAGTTGTAGGGGTATTTAATTCCAATTCTTCACACAGTACATTCATCTTGGTGGATTGGTGGATAGGCGCGGGGGTCCTAAGACAAGCAATTGAGATAACTTTAGGAAAAGGTTGGGTGGAATAGGATCCTTGGGTTGCTTGTCTCTTCTACAAATTACCAGGTTCCAATTTCTTATCTTATTTATTTCTATTCAAGCAAATTGCTGGAATGAAAGCAGTCATGTTTAGTTTTTCTATTATTAATTAGATACTATGAATCTACTAGTAGAATGCTTAAGCATGCAATTTATTATGGAAACTTTACTTGTATATGATTATTTGAATAAATGAAACTAGAATTAGAAATGATTGATTAATGACTAAAAATTATTTTTGCATTTTCCCACTCATCTTACAATGGTGTACTCCAGTACCAAAGGATTGCTTAGCTATATATAGGAATGATTATACATGGTTAAAATGATCTGAACTGTTATCGAATTGTAGAGTTTACATAGAATTTAACCAACAATTTTTCTGATAAATTACAAGCAATATCTTCAAGTAACTAATTTAACTTTGGAATATTTTTACTTTTTTTCCATCTATTTTATCATAATAATCCATTTCTAGGACTTCACCTTTTATACAAAAACCTCTAAGAATATTACATAGAGTCTATTACAGCAAGATTTTGTCACACAGTCATTAAACACTGTGTAGTATAATACAATAATAATTATTGTAATACAGACTCTTCATTTACACTTAGTAAATAAGAAAAAAACATTTATTATTTTAATACTTTTAAAACCTAATTTATAAACATGTTACTTTAGTCATATTGCAATACATGAATTAAGTACTCAGTAAACCCAACTATAAACAATCAATATAACATTAATATTATTATTTATATTTGCAAACTATTTTTTTAAACCCTACTCTTTAAACATAATCCTTTATAACCATTTACAGATTCTATTTATGAAAAAAAGAAGATTACCACAGCTAGCGAATAATTACAAATAGACAAGTGTATACTTTAGATGAGGAACAAATCTTATCTCTTAAATCTATATCCAACACCTAAGTAAGCCAAAGGATAGATTCCAACTCTTCCAATTAAAAGGAAGACTATTATAATATAACTATTGTTTATACCAAAAATCCAAGACATAAAGATAACCTACATATGAAAACTGTTTTTAAAAAACCAAACCCTAGGTTAATCATTTACGAAACAATTTATACAAATAGAATTTCAAACAACTAAAAATGCCAATGGATTGAACCAGTCACAACCATAGAATAATTTACAACCAATTATTGTCATAACAAAAAACTATTTACCAAGCTTAACACACTGTGCAATTGAAAATACAAGAGGAAAAACAAATGCTAAAAGATATTTATACTCAAAACAAAAACCATATCCTCGAAAGAGTTATGGCTGAGGAAGAGTCTGTAGAAGCTTCGTCATAACATAATCACAGTATTCAACAATGATTTCAAAACCTTGAAACAATATTATGCTTACACTAAACCATTATTACAAGAGCCTTAGCTCACTTGTGAAACCTTAAGGGTTTTCACTAAGGATGACCTTATGGCTTTCACCACTTTTCCAAAACAAAACAACAATCTACTGCAAGTAGTATGAACACTGCTTTAACAAACTCCAAATACCATCAACAACACTACATACACAATCACAAAGAAGGGTACCCAAGTTTGGGACCGAGGCTTACCAATCATTTTATCGCTCGCACCTTTCAACTCAAGAAAACGCCTTCAAACATTCGACTGTGCATTGCCAAGTATTTTCACCTACCATGAAACAAGCATAACTTAGAATTGTTAATTTTTAGCTTGGTTTTAATAATAAAAGGAATGCTTGGAGGACTTCGTTATGACTTACAAGCTTAGCACGGAGCTCAATGAAATGTTAATGGCGAAAAGTGCGAGTATCAATATCGCTAAACTCCACGGGAAAGACAAGCAAGACATATATTAGAGATAACTGAGGAGGCCAAGGACTTGTCGTCCTACTCCTCCTTCCAAAAACAAACAATTGTTTAATCCAAATGTGTTTTAGGGAAAAATTGAACATAGTTTCTTAGGGTTTAACGCCAAAACTCTCCACCTTGCAAGCATCCACCATGTGGATCCCTCTACCCTTGAAATTAGTTTTAGTTTGATATAATGTTGAACCTGCACGAGTAACCCTACAATGTATGCAAAGGAATACTATTACTTTTGTTTAAAATTAAACATGTCATTGTTTGGTATGTTGAAGCTTTGAGATAGTTTATAGTTATTATGTTATGCATGTTGATGTTTTAGCTAGGTTGTAGTTGTTATTTAAGACATTGACTACATGCCTAGGTTAGGTTTGTTATATTTGTAGTTAGTATCTAGCTGCTAAATAAATAATGTTAATTTTTAGGCTTAGGTAAGCTCTAGGATTAACAAGGTGAAAATTGATAGTTATAAAACTTTGAGAATGTATTTAGGATCCTAATACTACAAATAACTAAAATCATTTTGGATGATTATATACCATTATTTATATAATTTATTTGTTAGAACAAATAATCACACTACCAACTCCAATGTGCTACCTAGGTAGAATAGTCCTTGCTGTAGGCCTACAAATTCTTACGCTTCGATAATATAGACAATAAATAGAGTCACCATGGTAGTTGAAGCTTAAGTCTAAAGATTAAAGTTTAAGGATATTTCCTAACTTATTCGTTTAGTCTTCTGAGCCTTAAATTCTTACATCGTAAACCTGGAAGTAAATTTTTACCTATGAATCATGTACAAGCATCGGATCTGCATTAGCTTTAAGAAACGCTAAGTAAGCCTCGGTATAAATTTAGGCCCCCTTCAGTAAGAAAAGGAGATAACCATTAGAATCATACACATTCTTACAAATTAAACCAATGATCTGAATTCAATAAATTTTTTTTACTCATTAACTTTTGACCAACATTTTATTATTCAAGACTGAAAATCATTATAGATTAAGTACGGTTAGTGGCATGTGACTTACAAGTTAGTAAGTAAAATTTTGTAGCCTCTTAGGTACAAATATCCAAATAGTATTAACTCTTTAGTTTTCTCTTGATGTCTTGTCTTTGCAATATATATGTTAACTAGACGGAAGTTAATTATTAAACTAGCATTCTGAATATGATTTAACATTTAATGTCACATAGAAAATTTTTAAATTTTTGTGAATATTTTTGGGATGTTACATATGGTATCAGAACCCAATTTTAGACACTAGTCCTGAAGTGGCTCAATGCACGTAAACACAAATTAAATAGAAAGTATGGATACTGATTTATGATTTTAAATGTTGATGTACAAAATATTTTATGAATTAGATTTGTAGGTATGGAAGGGCTTGAAGAGTATGCTATAGAGAGGTCCCTGTTAAATGAACAAAATAATTCTGGAAAATAACCTGCTAAAGAAGCTATAACTAATAACTCACTTGAGTTACTGCAAATAGTTAAAGAACTAAAAACTTAAATGGAGATTGTTAAAAAAGAAAACGAGAGAATATTAAGAGCTTAGGAGGAGCTGAATTAAATACTGCTGGAAATGTTTTATAACGAAAAAATTATAAACTAATAGAATCTGATACTATGTCCTATAAACATAAGGGTAAAAGGTCAAACTACTCTAAAATTGAAAGAAGTTCTTCTTCTGAAATTAACGACAACTCACACAAAAAGAAACACTAGCATTCTAGTTACAGTAGCGAGAGTAACTATCATTCTAGAAAGAAGAAATACAAGTCTTATGAAGAGATTTATGGGGATTTCAAAAATATTAAACTACCAACTTTTAATGGCGAAATAGAAAAAGGAGAGGAAGTCGAAGCATGGCTATCCCAAATGAAAAATTACTTTCAGATATATAATTATTCAAATCAGTTAAAAGCAAGCATGGAAATATATAACTTAACTGGAAAATATGACATATGGTGGCAGGACATAAAACGAGTTAAGGGAATGAAAGAGAAGAATATAAACAAGAGCACTTTTATAAAGTACTTTAATTTTTTTTTATGTCGGATCAATATTACAAGGAATGAGCTAAAGAATTTTATGACCTAAGGTTGGGAACCATGAGTATGAAAGAGTTAAATATTAAATTTTTAATCTTACTTCGATATGTACCTTATATTGTTGATGAAAAACCCAAGGTGCAACTGTTTCTAAGATTTTTACCTTTTCATATTAAGGACATAATTGAATACGATAATCCCAAGGCCCTTGAAGAGGCCATGTGAAAAGCAAATTTCTGGGATGAGCAGAACTAGAAAAGGAAGAACATGCCAAAATGGAAAATAAAAATGCCTAATAATTTTGAACCAAGAAATAAAAGATTCACACCTAATCAGAATTTTGGGCATAATAACTCACGCAATCTTCCTAACAGAAAATTTCAAGGAAGTAGTTTAAAAAGTAAGCCACAACAAAACCCTACTATCACAAAAAATAAATAATTTACAAATAAGCACAGTAATTATGTAAAAAATAATGAATGTAAAGAACCGGTAAAATGTTGGAAAGGCCAGGGACCTCACTATGCATCAATATTTCCTAATAGGAACAATATCATTGACAACATTCATGCTGTGTGAGAAAAAATGATGGTTGGTGATTTAGCGAGAGAGATGGCCAAAATCAATGCTGCGCTGGAAAACATACAGGATGAATATCACAATTCCATGGTGGAAGTAGAAGGTATGTTGAACCATAAACCCATTTCTATTTTAATTGACCCATGGGCTAGCCAGACTTATGCCTCTCCCAGTTTAGTAGAGAAAAGTAAAATACCAGTAGAGAAATTTGCAAAATCATGGATGGTTCAATTAACTACAAAAGCAGAAATGAAAGTAATTGGTTTTGTGAAAGATTCTACATTATTTATGAATTAGTTTGAAACTAGTGTAAATCTGAATGTAGTTTTGTTAGGATCCTATAATGTATTAATTGGAATGGATTGGTTGGAAGAACATCAATTAGTGTTAAATTCTTTTGAAAAAACTTTTACCTGTTCAAATAATGAAGGAGAAATGGTAACAGTAAAAGGAATCCCTAGGAAAACAACAATAAGAGAGATTTCTACCTTACAACTAAAAAGGGTTGTTCGGAAGGGATGCAAAACTTTTGCTGTAACTATAATTAATGAAGTGCACATTAACAAAGAAGACACGCTAAAATTAGAAGATATACCAATTCTGAGATGTTATTCGGATGTATTTCGGGAGGAAATTTCGGGATTGTCGCTGAAAAGGGAGCTAGATGTCATTATTGAGCTCATACCTGGTGCATTACCTAACTCCAAAGCTCCTTATCAGATGAACATCGTGGAGCTTAATGAAATAAAATCGTAATTAAAATACTAATAGATAAAAATTATATAAGACCAAGTGTGTTTCCTTGAGGAGCACCTGTCATTTTTGTTAAAACGAAGGCCAATACTCTACGTTTATGCATTGACTACCATATGCTTAATAAAATGACAATTAAAAATAGATACCTGTTTCCATGCATAGACGATCTGTTCAATCAGTTACATGGAGCAACGATATTTTCAAAAATTGACTTAAGATCCGGTTATCATCAATTCCGGATTAAGGATGAGAATATTTTCAAGACAGATTTTAGGACCCGATATGGTCACTATGAGTTTGTTGTCATGCCATTTGGGATAAATAATGCCCTAGCATTCTTCATGTGTTTAACGAACAACGTATTACATAAATATCTAGATAAGTTTGTATTAGTTTTTATTGATGATATTCTAATCTATTCTAAGACTAAAGAAGAGCACAAGGAACATTTAAAAATCATTTTACAAGTGTTAAGGGAACATTAGCTATATTCCAAGTTCAGTAAATTTGACTTCTTCAAAGATAAAATACAATACTTGGGTCACATAATAACTAAATATGGGACCTTGGTTGACCCAGATAAGATAAAAGCAATTAATGAATGGTTAGTCCCAAAGGATGTGACTGATGTACAATCATTCATGGGGATCACTGGGTATTATTGAAGGTTCATAGATGCTTTCTCAAGGATCACAAATCCCATAAATTCTCTATAGAAGAAGGGGAATAAATTTATATGGGATAAAAAATGTGAAGAGAGTTTTAAGAAATTAGAAGAATTGTTAACTAATGCACCAATTTTAAGAATTACAGATCCTAACAAGGATTTTTTGGTATGCACTAATGCATGCAACGATGACCTTGGTGGGGTCTTAACTCAAGAAGGACACATAATAGCGTACGAGTCCAGGAAACTTAAAATTCACGAGAAAAATTACACTACTTTCGGATCTAGAATTGGCTGCTATAATACATGCATTAAAGATGTGGTGCCATCACTTGATCAAGAGAAAATTTATTTTAATGACGGATAATAAGGGTTTAAAGTATATGTTGGATCAACCAAATTGAAATGCAAGGAAAGCTAGGTGGCTATATTTCCTTAGAGAAAATGTTTTTGAGATCCAACATATCAAGGAAAAGGAAAATAAAGTATCCGATGCTTTGAGTAGAAATGCAAGATTAAATTTTATGGCAGCAATCAATACTTACAAAATAGATTTAGAAGATCAGCTCTAAGGAGTAAAATTGGATGAAAATTACTGAAAATTGCAAACTAAAGCGGTAGAAAATGTAACTGAAAGTTTAAATATAGGTTATAGCCTAAATAAAAAAGGGTTAATACTTATAAAAATAGGTTGTATATACCTAACGTACCTAAAATTAAGTTTTTGATTTTGAATGAAATACATAAAAGTCCATATTCTAGACATCCTAGCTATGAGAATACAATAACTATGTTACAGAAATATTAATTTTGTCTTAATATGAAGAATAAGTTGGAAAAATATATTGCTATATGTTTGGAATGTCAACAGGTTAATACTGAAAATCAACATCCAGTTGATTTATTACAGTCGTTACCAATTCCCTGCTGGAAATGGGAAATGATGAGCATTGATTTCATTACAGGTTTTCCTAAAAATCAGAACCAGAATGATTCAATAATGGTATTTGTTGAAAAACTTAGCAAGTAATCCCATTTTGTACCAATGAAGACCACTCATAGGGCTGCAAACATTACTGAAATATTTATGAAACAAAATTTTCATTTGCATGAAATTCCAAAAGTTATAATTTCTCCAAGGACTCTAAATTCATGGGAAACTTCTCAAAATCTTTATTTAAAGGCTTAGATACTACTTTGAATTTTAGTGCATGTTTTCATATACAAATGGATAGACAAACAGAAAGGGTAAATATGATTTTGGAAGATATGTTAAGGATGTACGTTAGAGAACATACAATTAAATGGGAGGACTACTTACACTTGGTTGAGTTTGCATACAACAACAACTACCAAGATTCATCAAAATTCATCCCATTTGAAATTTTGTATGGAATAAAATGCAATACTCTTATCTCATGGAGTAACCCCATTGATAGGTTAATATTAGGACCTGAGTTATTAAAGAAAATGTACTTAACCGTGAAGTAGGTACAAGGTAATTTCAAGGCTACATGGGACAGACATAAGAGCAAGTGGATCTTAAACAAACTAAGAAAGAGTTCCAGGTTGATGAACATGTTTTGATTAAGGTAAAACCTAAAAGTATCTCCTTAAAATTAGGGATTTGTACTATGGGACTTTCGAAATACTATCTAGAGTTTGACCGATAGCATACCAATTGGCCTTACCACTGAATCTTAAAGTTCATAATGTTTTTAATATTTTTGTTTTAAAAATATATGTACATGATGCTACTCATGTGATAAATTGGAATGGTGTACACGTGGATCCTGAAGGATATTTTTTGGTGGAACCAGAATGTATCCTCGACCAAAGGAAAATTTGCTTTGGAATCACACCATTAGATAGTTACAGGTGTAATGGAAGCACCTTAGTCCAAAAGAATCAACCTGGGAATTGGAGAGTCATATGAGGGGAGGATATCCAATTTTTTTTCTAGGGCATCTCTGAGGATGATGAATAAAGCAAAATCAATGACAATGTTGGAATTAAGGGGGGGTGTATGCCATGTACCCCAATTTCAAAAACATTTTATGTTTACGAAAACATTATATTTTACTTTTATTGTAAAGTTTATGGCTATTAACCAAGTGGGGTCAAGGATGACTGTAATTAATTATGTTGAATATTTTATTATTTAATAAATAAAATATGAGATAGATAGACTAATGAGGCTATTGAATGAGTGTCCATTGACCCACTAGGAGGAATAGACTAGGGTCAGAGCAAACTGATACATGGCATCATCCTCAATCAATTCTAGTTGTTGCAGTGGGAAAATTCCTTAATTTTGTTGTCATCTTCTGCAAGAAAGTGGAACAACATAGGTGACTCATTAATTAAAAAAATGACCAAAAGACCTAGGCATGCATATATCTATCCATCGAATTCAGCAAGAGGTTGTAAATTCGTACCTTGTGAAATTTATGAAGTTCAAAAAGGAGCAGAAGAGATTCAATGAGGGGAAAGTTAGAAGTGGATTGATTGATTAATAATACAATCCAAACTAGTGCAACCATATAACTGAGTTCTATACTATTGTGGACAAAATTACTGCTGCTAAGTACAACTATTGACTTGCAGGGGTATTTAATCCCATTTCTTCACATAATACATTCATCCTGGTGGATTGGTGGACAAGCTCGAGGGTCCTAAGACAAGAAATTGAGCTCTCTTCAGGAAAAGGTTCGGTAGAATAGGCTCCTTGGGATGTTTGTCTCTTCTACAAATTACTAGGTTCCATTGCTCTATCTTATTTATTTCTATTCAAGCAAATTACTGGAATGAAAGCAGTCATGTTTAGTTTTTCTATTATTACTTAGATACTATGAATCTTCTGGTAAAGTGCTTAAGTCTATAGTTTATTCTAGAAAATTTACTTGTATATGATATTCTAAATAAATGAAACTAAAATTAGAAATGATTGATTAATGAGTAAAATTCCTTTATGCATTTTTTCACTCATCTTACGATGACCTACTCGATTCCATAAGGATTTTTTAGCTGTAGAGAGGAATGAGTATACATGGATAAAATGATCTGAACTATTATCAAATAGTAGACTGTATGTAGAATTGAGTCAACAATTTTTATGATAAATTACCAGCAATATATTCAAGTAGTTGATTTAACTTTGGAATCTTTTCACTGTTATTTTTCTAGTTATTTTACCATAATAACCAGTTTCTAGGACTTAACCTTTTATACAAAACCTCTCAAAATATTCCATAGAGTCTATTACAACAAGATTTTGTCACACAGTCATTAACCAATGTGTAGTCTAATAAAATAATAATTACTGTAATACAAACTCTTCATTTGCACTTAGTAAAGAAAAAAACCATTCATTATTTTAATACTTTAAAACCTATTTTATTAATATGTTACTCTAGTCATCTTACAGTACATGAATTAAGTACTCAGTAAACCCAACTATAAACAATCAATATAACATTAATATTATTATTTAAATTTGTAAACTATTTTTTTAAACCCTACTATTCTAATCTAATCCTTTATAACCATTTATAGAACCTATTTATGAAAAAAAGAAGATTACCACAACTACTGAATAATTAAAAATAGACAACTATATACTTCATATAAGGAACAAATATTATCTCTTAAATCTATATCCAACATCTAAGTAAGTCGAAGAATATATTTCAGCTCTTCCAATTAAAAGGAAGACTATTACAATGTAATTATTGTTTATACCAAAAATCGAAGATATGAAGATAACCTAAATATAAAAATTATTTATTTAAAAACCAAATCCTAGGTTAATCCTTTATGGTACCATTTGTAGAAATAGAATTTAAAGCAACTAAAATTTCCAATGGCTTAAACTAGTCACAGCCGTAGAATAATTAACAACCAATTATTGTCATAACAAAAAACTATTTACCAAGCTTAATGCATTGTGCAACTGAGAATACAAGAGGATAAACAAATGCTAGAAGATATTTATACTCAGACCATAAGCTCTACCTTAAAAAAAACTATAACTAGAGTCTTTAAATCAATAAATTATCCATACTGCCGCTACAATGTTTAATTCATAATACCGAAAGCCTTAACGGGTTCATAGGCTTGAAAGAGTTACAGTGGCTGAGAAAGAGGCCGACAAAGCTTCCTCATAACATAATCACTGTATTAAACAATGATTTCAAAAGCTTGAAACAATATTCTGCTTACCCTAAACCATTATTACAAGATCCGTAGCTCACTTATGAAACCCTAAGGCTTTTTCACTAAAGATGACCTTACGGCCTCCACCTCTTTTCTAAAACAAAACAATAATCTACTGCAAGTAGTATGAACACCGTTTTATCAAACTGCAAATACCATCGGCAACACTACAGACACAATCATGAAGAAGGGTACCCAAGGTTGGGATCGAGGCTTACCGAGGCTTTTCTCGCCTGCACCTTTCAGCTCAAGAAAATGCCTTCAAACATTTGACTATGCATTTCCATGTATTTTCAACTACCATAAAGAATGCATGGAGGAATTCATTATGACTTACCATATTAGCATTGAGATCGAAGAAACGTTAATGGAAAATCCTGCCAGAGTATCAAGCTTGCTAAACACCACGAACAAAACAAGCATGAAATCTACTCTAGAGAACAGAGGAGGCGGAGGGCCTGTCGGCCTACTACTCCTTCATAAAACAAGCAATTGTTTAAGCCAAATGAATTTTAGGGAAAAATTCAATGTAGTTTCTTAGGGTTTAATGCCAAAACCTTCCACCTTGTGAGCATCCACTATGTGGATCCCACTACCCTTGAAATTATTTTTAGTTTGATATAGTGTTGAACTTGCATGATTAACAGTGCAATGTATGCAACGCAATACGATTACTTTTGTTTAAAATTAAACATGTCATTGTTAGGTATGTTGAAGCTTTGAGATAGTTTATGTTTATTATGTTATCCATGCTGAGGTTTTATCTAGGTTGTAGTTGTTATTTAATACATCGAGTACATGTCTAGGTTAGGTTTGTTATATTTGTAGTTAGTATCTAGCTACTAAATAAATAATGTTAATTTTTAGGCTTAGGTAATCTCTAGGATTAACAAGGTGAAAATTCATAGTTATAAAACATTCAGAATGTATTTAGGCTCCTAATACTACAAACAACTAAAAACATGTTGGATGATTATATGCCATTAATCATATAATTTACTTGTTAGAACAAATAATCACACGACCAACTCCAATGTGCTACCTAGGTGGAATAGTCCTTTCTATAGGCATGGGAATTCTTATGCTTCAATAATATAGACAATAAATAGACTGCTCATGGTAGTTGAAGCTTAATTCTAAATATTAAAGTTTAAGGATATTTCCTAACTTACTCGTTTAGTCTTCTGAGCCTTAAATTCTTCGATCGTACACCTGGAAGTAAGTTTTTACCTGTGAATCTTGTACAAGGATCGGATCTACATTAGCTTTGAGAAAATTTGATGTTAGGAACCCATGTCAACCCTCCTCTTTATTTTGTTAGTATGTTTTATCGGACACATATGCTTTGTAAGTCGTCCCATTAGTATGTTGTATTATCCCACATTCATAGGGAGTAAGTAATAGATGTTAAGTTCTCTAGTTATTATGTTTTATTATCCCAAATTCATGGGGGGTAATAGTTGTTTAGATTAGACTTGGTATATAAGTATGTGTTGAGTCTAATGAAAGCATTGAAGAGTTATTTTGTACTGAGCTTGCTTAAAGGAGGTCGCCCTCTCGAAGTGGCCCATGATCAATAAAATATCTTTTGTGCTCCAATATTTCTGTTATATCATGCATTCTCATTGTTTATTGTAGAAGGTTCTCCACATCTGGTATTAGAGCACTTTCCTTGGCACAAGTGGGATTTTTTTTTTTTTGAAAAAAAAAAGGGCAAAATTGGGCAGTGACTTTCACATCCATTTTTGAAACTTTCTGTGTAGATTAAAGAAAAATAAGTTTCATATCCGAATTCCTCTTTCAAAAGTACGCAGTTTCAAAAAACAAAATCATCTCATTTGGAGTTCTAAAAGTGGAGATATCGCGGATTTAAAATCAACAATTTTTCAGAATTTCAGTGATGGCCGTGGAAATTATAGAGCGAAAATATTTTGATCAGATGCCCAGATTTCTATTTTGATTTTGTGGGTAGAAGCAGAGTGCTTGTTCCAGTTCCAGAAACAGATTGAAATAGTGATTCTGAGCAATATAGATCGGGTTATGATCATTTTAAAAGTTTTCGTCTCAAAACCCTAACTCTAATTACAGGTTTTTGAGCATTGGGTGGAATTTCTGCCACATTTTTTCTGGCACTGTGATTATTGCAATAGTTCTTCTTCTTGCAATGGTATTTTTCATTCGGATTAGGGAATAAACCCTATCCACTTAACTATGGGAAGTACTTTTGCATAGCCCTAAAAATCATTGTGAGGAGTACCATGGGAACCCCGAACTAGCTGGCCATTGAGAGGACCTGCCAAGCGAAAAGGGAAACGACCCCCACCAGATTGACTAGATTCCCATCCATGAGGAAAACCAAAGAGCTGTCGTTTTTGGCCAAGCGGTTAATAGTTTTACTTGCGCTGTGAAGTGATGGGTACTGCCCCAATACTCAAGCCTGAGACAGCCTTGGTGGTCGAGTGACTACCTTTGAACCATTAGAAATCTGAATATACCTAGGATCCATATCTATTTATAGTTGATAACACACAGAATTCTAGACTTGTCATAGATCATTTACTCCAATTCAAGTTGATAAAGCACAACTTTCTAGCACCGCCATAGATCATTTCTTGAGGGAATAAAAAAATCTTCTTTTTCAGCCATATATTCCTTGATTTAGCTCCATTTCCCTTGAAAATTCACACTAACCCCTGTCATTCCATTCTACATATTTCATTCATTGAGGACCGTATCCCAAGTCCACTTCTCAACGCCCGGACTTCGATCTCCTTCTTTCACCCCACTTCTTAAATTCACTTTTTTTCTTTCCTTGTCCCTCAGAAAGTGTGCACAACCTAGTTACCCACTCACGTTTTTCCTAAATCAAAAATGTTCTTTTCTAAAACCCTCTCTATTTTTGTTTTTCCACCCATTTTCAAAAAAAAACAAATTTGTTTTTCTGCCATATATTCCTTGATTTAGCTCCATATCTCTTGAAAATTCTCTATAACCCTTGTCATTTCATTTGACATATTTCATTCATTTAGGACCCTATCCCAAGTCCACTTCCCAAAGCTTGAACTTCCATCTCCTTCTTTCACCCTGCTTTTGAAATTCACATTTTTTCTTTCCTTATCCTTTAGAAAGTGTCCACAGCCTAGTTACCCACTCGCGTTTTTTGCAACTCAAAATTTTCCTTTTCTAAAACCCTCTCTGTTTTTGTTTTTCCACCCATTTCCGTTAAAAAAAAACAAAAAAAACAAAAAAATCTTGCTTATGGTTGTCACCCGCACGGGAGAAAATAGACAAATGAAAGAAGAACTTGTCACCCTCAAGACCAAACTCAAAGATCTAGATCAAAGATTTCCCGACCTCCATCTTCAGTATTCAGCCATGAGCAATCAAAAATAGCCCGAGTCTTCTGCAGGCACTGTGTACTCTGCTTCGAGCCACTTTTGTGGGCCGAAGATTGAATTCCATCGCTTTAATGGTGATGATCCAAGTGGATGGATACACAAGGCAGAACAATACTTTAATATGCATAACACTTTTGATGTCACCAAAGTCCGACTTGCATCATTTCATTTGGAATGTGAAGCCCTTCAATGAATCTATTGGTACATCAAGGATCATGAAGAGCACCAATGGACAAATTTTTGCCAACTCCTTTGGCACTGATTTGGCCCTAGTGGTTTTGATGAATTCACACGAGCACTCACCAACTTTGCAAGAATGGCACTATGAGAGAGTATCCGATAGAATTTGAGAACTTAGTCAATCACAAAGAAGTATTTTCTGATGCATTCTACATGAGTTGTTTTATTAGTGTTCTTAAGGATACAATCCAATCTAACGTTACAATGTTCTGTCCCAACATAATGATGGAAATCATAGGGTTGGCTAAGTTGGTGGAAGACAATATTAGGGCTCAGCAATGCCCCAAATCCACTTTTTTTCCGTTTAGAAATATGGTTCCCCAAAGACATCCAATCCCTCTCACTCCCAGAACCACTCCTATCAAGCATTTGTCTGAAGTCGAGATGTGGGCACATAGGGAAAAAGGACTTTGTTATAATTGTGATGATAAATTCACCTGACGACATCAATGTACTGAACACAAGCCCTATTTCCTAGATGTCGATTCTCTGCCTACACTTGAAATTTGTGATGTTGATCAGGATCTAGTAGACAATTAGGTCAACATTCCATGGCCACCTATTGACCCTCATATTTCTAAACAAGTTGATTGTTTTGTCCATCCTTTCTCCAGCTTTAAAGTCATGGTTGCCAATGGGAGCACCTTACCTTGCAAAGGAAAGTGTTGCAGTGTGTGTATCTCTATTGGAGACTATAACTTTCACTCTAACATGTTTTCCATACCCCTAGGAGGTTGTTCTGTGATTTCGGGCACTCAATGGTTACGCACACTTGGACCCATCTTATGGTATTTTGCTGAACTATGGATGCATTTTTAGTCAATGGGAAAAAACATACATTTAATGGCTTACAACCATTGTCTCTCAACATCATCAGTTCACATTGCATAAGAATGATCCTTAAGAAGAATTCACATGGTTTCCTCACTTAGCTCCATTTCATTCAAATGCAACCTTCGGTAGTCTCAAATACTCCCTTGGATCTTTCATTCTGATGCACCCTTCAGATGCTTGATTTTTCCAAGCCCTTCACTCTTGAGAGTGATGCTTGCAATAATGGACTTGGTGTTGTCCTCTTTCAATATGAACATCCCATGGAATTCATCGGTAAATCCCTTCCTCAAAAGAATTTATCCACCTCCACATATGAGAAAGAAATGATGACTATTTTTCATGTAGTACAGAAGTGGTGGCCATACCTCTTATGGAATCCTTGCCGCATCAAGACTAATCACCAGAGTCTACAATATTTCCTGGAACAACGAGTCTCATCCCCAACACAGCAGAAATGGGTTAGAAAAATTCAGGGGTTATGACTATGAGATCAATTACAAGAAGGCTAAGGACAATCTTGTGGTGGATACTCTTTCCCACACATTTGATGCCCCTGTCTCTCTTTCAGCTATTTCTATGCCTATTCGAACTTGGTTACTCTCTATTCAGCAAGGCTATGTCAATGAATCCTCATTATTTGAAATCATCCAACTGTTGGCCAGTAACCCTTCTATGGTACCGCATTTCTCTTGGGATGGCTCTTCTCTAAGATACAAGGGTCATCTAGTGCTTCCCCAGAGCACAGATATTAAACATGTAGTCTTTTATGAACTCCATGCTTCTCCATCGGCAGGGCACTCTAGGTTCATGAAAATATATGAGAGGGAACGATGTCACTTATTTTGGAAGGGAATGCAACGATAAATTCAACATATGCTTTCTGAATGTGCTCCTCATCAGTGCCACCAAGGTGAAACTACACTCCTTTCTGGATTGCTCAAACCTTTTCCCATCCCTACAAGGATTTGGACATATATTTCGATGGATTTCATTCAAGGGATCCCTAAATATGGAGGGAAGACCATAATATTAGTTGTGGTTGATTGGCTCTCCAAATATCATCATTTTTTTGCTCTGATACCTCCATATACCACCTCCTCAATCACACAAATTTTCATGGACAAGATATTTCTTCTTGATGGTATCCCTTCTTCCATTTTCTCAGGCCACAATGCAACTTTCACAAGTCATTTTCTCCTTACTAACACCAAACTGAATATGAGTTCAGTTTATCACCCACCAATAGATGGTCTGAATGAAGTCACCAACAACTATTGGGAAACTTATCTTCGGTGTTTCATCGCTGAAGAACATCTGTGGGCAAAGTGGATCCCTCTCACTGAATGGTGGTACAATACTTCCTACCATACTACATCTAATGACTCCATATGAAGCAACTTATGGTCACACACCTCCAGTAATCCTTCCATACACCCCCAGCAGCTCACCAGTTCAGGAAGTTGACATGGTTCTTCGAAACCGACATCATATTCTTCACATGGCCAGAACCCGCATTAAACACCAAGCTGATCAGCACCATTCTTAGTGCACTTTTCAAGTCGGTGACATGGTTTTTCTTTGTCTACAGCCTTATAAGCAATCCTCCTTGAAACTCAAAGGGAATCAAATGCTCGCTCCAAATATCTATAGTCCATATATAGTTCTTCAAAAGATTGGGTCTGTTGCTTATAAATTGGCACTTCCTCCTTCTTCTCGCATTCATCAAGTGATTGGCACCAACATCAGCGAACAAATTGTTTTACCGGAATGGGATAATGAAGGATCCATCATTTCAGTTTCGGGGGCCATCCTCAATAAGTGCACTTCTTAGCTTCGCTCTCGATCCATCACAGAGGTATTAATTCAGTGGCACAACATGCAAATAGAGGATGCTACATGGGAACCGCTCCTTCAGATTTAGCAATAGTTTCCACATCTACAGCTTTGAGGACAAAGCTTTTTTTTAAGAGGGGGGGGATGTTAAGAACCCGTGTCAACCCTCCTCTTTATTTTGTACTCCAATATTTCAGTTATATCATGCATTCTCATTGTTTATTGTAGAAGGTTCTCCACAACCTTGGGATAACCTCAGGCCCCCTTCAGTAGGAAAATAAAATAACCATCAAAATCATACACATTCTTACAAATTAAACTAGTGATATGAATTCAATAAACTATTTTTACTCATTAACTTTTGACCAGCATTTTATTATTCAAGACTGAAAATCATTTTAGATTAAGTACATTTAGTGGCATGTGACTTACAAGTTAGTAAGTAAAATTTTGTAGACTCTTAGTTATAATTATACAAATAGTATTAACTCTTGATTTTTCTCTTGATTTCTTGTCTTTGCAATCTAGCTATTAACTAGACTGAATTTAATTATTAAACTAGCATTCTGACTATGATTTAGCATTTAATATCACATGGAAAATTTTGAAATTTTTGTGAATTTTTTTGGGATGTTACATACTTGGAGTCTATTTATTAAATCTCTTTATGAAAATTATCACTGAGATCCTCACTATTTGGGGAATATTATCAAGTTACACCAAATTAGATCAGTAAGATAATTTATCTTATCCTTTGAAATACTAGCTATCCATATAGAGAACTTAATATATTCTTTCGAGAAAGAATGTTTCATTAGTTGCCTAGAAATGGAAATTAAAGAACAAGTGAGAATGTGACATCCTACTACCTAGTTGGAGGCATCGCAGTGAAATATAGAAGTAGAGATGGTGATAAATACACAAACCAAAGAACTATGTTTTTTTCCCTTCTCATTCCATACAAAGCTCAATTCCTCATGCATGATTCCTTCTCCTCCTTTAAAAGTACAAAAGCTGTCTCCATTAGAAATGGGAGAAAGAAAAAATGTTGAGACTCTGCGATAATTGTGATGAAAAGTATGCTCTAGGTCATAAATGTAAAGAATAAAAGTTATTCCATATTGATGTGGCAACTCCTAGCCATTATTAATACATCATTAAGGAATATACCCCTATGTTTGTGTATATTTACCAAACTCCTCCCATGCAAGAAAAAGTGGAAACCAAAGTCCATCAAGAAGAGCCACTGATCTCTTTTCTTGCTTTATTTGATAATTCATCCCCACAAACCTTGAAAATTCAAGTTTACATTAACAATCACAAAGTGGTAGTATTGGTTGATAGAGGAAGCACCCACAACTTTATTCACTAATGAATGTTTAAAGAACTCATTATGTCAATCAAATTCCCAACATTCAATTATGATAGATAATGGAAAGATGTTGAAATGTGGTAGGCATTGTAAAAATGTGAATCTACAATTGGATAATTATCATATCAAAACTCATATGTTGGCCATATGTATGGTTGGTTGTGATATAGTATTGGGGGAAGAATGGATACACACATTGGGTCTAGTTACAATGGAATTCAAGGAATTATACTTGATATTTATGAAGGACTCTCATACTAACACCCTTGAAGGGGTGTCTAGAGGCATGACCCCCCTAAAGTCCTAACTTCTGATTAGGTGGAAAAGTTATTGATGAAATGACACTTTGTAATTATTGCTCACTTCCATGACATCCATGATCTAGATAGAACCATACCTAACATACATCCTAACATCCATAGGTTTTTGGACAAACACAACCTAGTCTTTGAGACACCAAAAGGGTTTACCCCCATATAGAGGAGATCATGATCATGGTGGTTTATGGATTCTATGTAGTCAATCAACTAAGGTGTGGATGTATAGGAGTCCGTTTGCATGAAATAACATAATTAAAAATATAATTTAGTAGATACTAGAGGACAAAGTCATACAAACCAACACTAGACCATACTCATCCCCAGTTATCATGGTTTAAAAAAAAAAGGTGACTCACACATGTGTCATGATTTTTGTGTGATCAATAAGATGAAAATCAAAGATAAATTTCCCATCCTTGTTATCGATAATTTTTTTGATGAGATCCATTTGGGGCTAATTTTTTCACCAAAATCAATCTTCATTGAGTATACCACGAAATCAATGTGCAAGAGGTGGACATATCAAAGGCACATTTCTAGACAAATGAAGGATATTACTAGTTATTGGAAAATTACATCTGGACTTTATAATTCTCCCTCTAGTTTTCAAAGCCTCATGAATAAAATGTTGAATCCATATCTTTGTGATTTTTTGTTGGTTTTCTTTTATGACATTTTGAATTACATTAAAACTTGGTATGCCCAAGTAAAACATGTTGATAGAATCTTGCAACTCCTTGGGAAACATCAATAGTTCATTAAACACTCCAATTGTGATTTTGGAGTCTTATAGGTCAAATAAGTGGGTCACATTACTGCACAATGTGGGGTGAGAGTGAAACCCTAGAATATTGTGGCAATGCAAGAATGGCCTTTCCCTAAAACCTTGAATAGACTACATAAGTTTTTAAGCCTTGTGGGACATATAATAATTTTGTGGAGAACTATGGTAAAATTGCATCCCCAATGACAACTCTACATGAACGAAAATGTGTTTGTGTGGAATGAAGTGGTAGAAAAAACATTCATAGTTATAAAGCATGCCATGTGCACCACACTAGTCTTAGTTGTGACTAATTTTACTAAAATGTTTTTACTTGAATGTGATTCCTTTGGAAATGGCTTGGGTGTAGTTTTAATGGAAGGAAAAAGACCCTTATAATTCACAAGAAAGTAGTTATGGGACAATAAACTTTTTATAGAACAATACTTGGAGAAGTCTACATATGAGAAAGAAATGATGTCCATTCTACATGCAGTTGACATATGGTGGTTATGTCATAGGGTGACATGTCAAGATAAATACATATATGAATCCCCAAAATGCTTGGTGATGATTATGAGATCATCTAAAAAAGGGAAAAGAAATTTTTTTGGGAACTTTGAAAGGCATAGTTACATTTTATGGGAAGAACATTAAGAGTCATAAAATATTTGTTAATTTACACACTACAAGATCCTTCAAACCATTAAATCAAACACCAGCATGTCCACCCTTGACACTACTCATATAACCATGTCTTACATCACATGACCAGTCTTGGCATATACAAAGATTCCTCATTGCTAGGAAATTCCTTAGTGACCGACCCAAACCATAACCCATAAGTTCTCTACCTATTTACACCATCTTAGTAGAAAATAAGGAACCTTTGACCTCATTGGGTATTCCATGCACACCGCCATCACTACCACTTTGTGTCACACCACAAAGGGTATGTCATTACACATATCCCATTTTTCTTTCCCAAACCATGTCTAAATAAGTCTCCAATAATGACTATGCTTACTCTTTTGGTACTCACCATTAATATACCTAGGTATGTACCTCACAACTCCCAATTCTGATTTCTCCCTAGATTGCACTAATGACATATGATCGAGATGATTGGGGACATTGTGTTATAGGTAATTATAGGGTTATGATCATGATCCTGGTTATAGTGGTGATGGTATAGTGTTAATTGTTTCATTTGATTTGAATTATACATACACATGTGTTGGCAGACAGTTTTGGAGATAACTAGTTGCACAACATCAAGGATGTTGTGCAAAGTTGAAGATGACATGAACGATGGAGGATGGCACACAAGGAGGATTGACCAAATTTTGTATATTTTGTTCCAAGTAGTTAGAAATATAATTTAAGTGTAACACCGATGTAAAGTTGCAAGCCTATAACTATATTTAGGATTGTGAATGTTAAAAACCTTTTTGAGAGTTCTATGTTGGTTGATATAGTTCTTCGAGGATAATTGAGATATGTCTTTTATTATGAGCTTATTTACGCTATATATATGATGAGAGATCTGAATAGAAGAACTGTTTTTGTGAATCTAGAGTTCTGATGTGAATATTAACATGACATGACAGATATTGGACAGAAACATTGTGTATTTTTTCATATTCATGTTATCTTACTTTCTACGATGTGAATATGAATGAATATTGCATTACGATGTTTATCTATGAAGGATGCGATGATTTCATGTTACCGATGTAAAGTTGCAATCCTATAACTATATTTAGGATTGTGAATGTTAAAAACCTTTTTGAGAGTTCTATGTTGGTTGATATAGTTCTTCGAGGATAATCGAGATATGTCTTTTATTATGAGCTTATTTACGATATATATATGATGAGAGATCTGAATAGAAGAACTGTTTTTGTGAACCTAGAGTTCTGATGTGAATATTAATATGACATGACAGAGATTGGATAGAAACATTGTCTATTTTTTCATCTTCATGTTATCTTACTTTCTGCGATGTGAATATGAATGAATATTGCATTACGATGTTTATCTATGAAGGATGCGATGATTTCATGTTATGAATGATGGTATATTAGTCAATATGTTTATGCATCGATATGTCTGTTGTGATCTAAGTCTATTGAACTGATCCATTGAATGACAAGATGAATCTGTTAATGTATAACCCTAACAATTGGATCTACTAAGTAATGTTGTGATAAGTTGACAATAGGTGTGTGATCCTCCTTTTTACTATGGAAAATTGGTGCGACAATTCTCCCTCAAACATCTTGGGTGAGACCTCATCTACTCTATAGGTGTTGCTAGACAAGGTAAAACTTGTATGGGCAGGTGCTCAATGAGATCGCTCCATTAAGGGTGTCTACAAAGAGTGAACCCATGTCAATGGATTTGTGTCAACAAATGGTTCTGTTTCCAGGACATTAGTGTGAAGGAGAAGGAGTACATGTTGTGGCATCCAACGCGACCAAAAATTAAAGAATGGTGTAACCAGAAGGCACATGAATTTGCTGCAAAGGAGAATCAGAACCCTTGAGTAACAACACAAAAGTGTATGGTAAGACACTTGTACTTCGATCTGCATGTGTCGTTCTTTTTTGATTTTTTGATCATCTAGTATGAGTGGTTGGCACAATTGACCTATCAAAAGGCAAGTTTCCAAGGTGGTGAGCCAATTCACTGGACCCCATAACTAATGCAGTAGCTACAGGAGGTAGACAATAGAGCATAGAGGGCTATTGAATCTTGGCTTGACAAAATATTGGAGGGATACATCCCTACATTTGCAAGAGACACAGTTAAATATTACAGTGACACAAAAAGGGAGTTATTCAACAGGCCACTAGGTAAGTTTCGGTTATCTTTTCAATTGTCTATTAAGATGATCATCTACGAAAAAGGAATATTAAATATGAACTTCACCCAGTATATCACTAGTGTGTGGAGGTTGTGGGTATCGCAGAGACTAAGGTTGGATGGAATGATACAAGATAGATGGATGTAAGTTACGACAGGACTATGAGGGAAGCTGAGGAAGAGGATAGGAGAGAGTCCTATTATGACAGAAACACAATGTCACAAGAGAATAGCACACAAGACGAAGAAACCCTATCATGATGAAGGAGACAACTATGTTAGAATAATCAACCCATAGTTAGCTACCTTAGACATTAATTAATCCAATTTTTGTCTTATTTTCCTAGTTTCCATATTCCACCTTATGCAAGTTGTCCTCCACACATCCATAGTGGTCAAACTTGCTAAATTTGAGTAATGCAGCACTTGGTAAACCTCTTATAATCAAATCTACTTTATTCCTAGCCTCCCTAGCACATGTCTGCATTTTCTGCTTTATTTCCTACTTTTTCTGAGTTTTAAGGAAATCGGGAAAGTTTGACTAGGTGAAGTTAACTTGTTTTTTTCCTGATCATCCTCCACCCTTTTCTCCTAAGAAAAGCATGTATGAGTTGTCCTTCCATCACCTATTAGCTTTCCTAATTGATTTTTCCAATTCGTGAGCTCCTAGACAGTTTTGGAAACTGCTTTATGCACCTATGGGGGATTTGCTTAGATTTAGTAAGCCTTCTTTTGACCAAATTCGAATGGAATCCTTATGCATTTGAATCTCTCATGTAATTATTTATTGTGGTAGCCTATGACTTCATAGGGTTGGCTATTGTACACTTATTCAATACAGATTAGTGTTCTGCTCCATATTCAGTCTTCTTTGTGAGTAATTTGCATGTGTAATTGGCAATTGTTGTGAGTGTAATTTTTCTAACACCTGGGTTCAATTTCCACATGGTATTAGAGCCTTTGTAGATCAATTTCTCTCCTTTCAATTTTTTATTATAGTTTCGACATCATTGACTGGGAGCATTCTGCTGACTGAAGGGACAATTTCCGAGCTATGGATCAATCTCAGAAGATCATCTTGACTCCATTTAACTTCTTTGAATGGAAAGGAGAGATGGAGATACTGTTGAGAGCGAAAGGCATCTATAGAGTGACTATGAAAATAGAAGTAGATCCCAATGCAGCTGCAGAGAAGATTAAATGGCACAACAGGAGGGATGAGGCCTATGGTCTCCTGTGTCTGAGCATATCCAGAGACCTCCTTTTCCGTCTTGATGGATTAACATCACCGAATGAAGTATGGGAGAATCTTGTTGAGATTTTTGGTAAGACAGATGAGATGATGGGACATCAAATTGAAAATGAATTGATCTCTCTGAGTCCCAATAGCTTTGAATCCCCGCAACTCTATTTTTCCAACTTCAAAGCATTTTTTTGGCAGCTAAAACAAGGTGGGATCGAAAAGAAGGATGAGCAACTGGTTTTGGCCATACTCTTGAAGCTTGGACCTAACTATTTAGTTTTTGTTTCGACCTTTTATGCCACAAAGTTGACAGCTTGAGCCTAGAAAATGCCTAGCCTTGTATATTTCATGGAATCTCTCACACAAGAACAAGATAAATTGGTGATGATGGGCACCATCAAACCTTCCAAAGACCAAGCTCTAGTTGCTGGAGATTCAAGGGTGGATTCAAAAAGCAAGAAGAAAGATAAAAAGCCACCTGAGAAAAAGAGAGATAAGAGCAAGTCTCCAGAGGAGCCTCAAGGTTCCAAGAAGAACCCCCAAAAGAAGAAGAACAAAGGAGAAATGAGCAAGTGCGCATATTGCAGTAAGGGCAATCATTCTGAAAGCTCCTGCATGAAGAAGCAAATAGACATGCTGACCCAACTCCTGGAGAAGAATGGCATCTCCCTTCCAGACAGCTCAAAGAAGAGGGAAGGAGGATCAAATTCAAAAGATAGAGAGAGAGTTCATGCATTGGTTGCTGGCACATCAAGCTCACCTAGTTTCATCATTGATTCTGGAGCTTCAAGACATATGGTTTCAACCAAGGAGGCATTCACCTCACTTGACATGTCGAAAGGTCCACCAATTGTACTGGGAGATGACTCTCTCACTGAAAGTTTGGGCAAAGGGAGGATTGATCTTGACCATGGTAAGTTCAAAAATGTATTGTATGTTCCAGGTCTTGCCTCTAATCTCTTATCAGTGTATCAGATGACCCACATAGGGTCTCCAAAGAAGGTCATATTCTTCCCTGATGAAGTTGAGATCACAGAGATCTCAAGTGGTAAAGTCATTGCAAAAGGAGTTGCAAATCACACTTCGAAGGTATACATGTTCTTACACTTCCTACCCTACTCAAACCCCTCTGCTCTTTTGATTCATGCAAATGAGGAAAGAAAGCTTTGGCATGAAAGATTTGGCCACCTAAATTACAAGTATCTTGCTGATATTAGTGAAAAAGAAATGGTCATAGGGTTACCAAAGATTAAGTTTTCCAAAGGAGTCTGTCAAGGTTGCATCCTAGGAAAACACCCAGAGCATAAATTTGAGAAAGCTAGCCATGAGAGAACCTCTGCACCTCTTGAGTTGATCCACAGTGATGTTGCTGGCCCATTTCCTCATATTTCAATGAGTCAGGCCAAATATGCATTGACATTCATAGATGACTTTTCCATGTATTGTTGGGTTTACTTCCTGAAACACAAGTATGAAGTTTTTGGCGTCTTCAAAGTCTTTAAGGATTTGGTTGAAAACCAGTCTGGGAGGAAATTAAAAGTCCTCATATCTAAAAATGGTGGTGAGTATGTCAATTCTGAGTTCATTCAATATTGTGCATATGTAGGTATTCATATGCAACATTCTATCCCTTCACACCACAATAGAAAGGTGTTGCTCACAGGAAGAACAGATCACTGAAAGAGATGGCAACCTGCATGATGGAGGCTAAGAATTTGCCACCAAAATTTTGGGCCAAAGCTATAAACTGTGCAGCCTACATCCAGAATAGGGTGCCTCATAAACAACTTGATGGTATGACTCCTTTCAAAGCATGGAGTGGGCACAAGCCAGATGTGACCCATTTCAGGATTTTTGGCTCAAGGGCTTGGGCTAGAATTCCAACAGAAAAGAGGAAGGCTTTGCAGCCCCAAATCCAAGAGTGTCTATTTGTTGGGTACTCTAAAGATTCAAAAGGGTACAAGATGATAAATTTGAGCACAAACAAAGCCTTCATTGAAAGATGTGTTCAGTTTCAATAAGAGCCCCTAGCAGTAGTGGAAGTTGGAGAATCCTCTGAATGTAAGTGAAGAGATAGTTGAACATGCTGATTCTGATATGTCTGATAATGATAATTTAATTGTAGATCCTAATAGTCCTACAAGACCAAAATTGGCAGCAAAGACCATTCATGCAGCTAGAGAACTAGCTGGAAATCCTAATGATCCTAGGAGGACTATATCTCAGTTTGAGAGTGCTCTGTGCATGAAAGATCCTATGTTTGCAGAGAAATGCTATCTGATGATTGAATCAAACCCACAGACATATGAAGATGCAGCAAATATTTACATGCAGCAGCCTCAAGGATTTTCTACTAACCCATCTCTTGTGTGCAAGCTAAAGAAGTCATTGTATGGGCTTAAGCAAGCCCCCAGGGCTTGGTATGCCAAGATTGATAGCTTTCTGCTATCACTGAATTTTGTTCGATGCAATTCAGATCCAAATGTCTATTTGAAACTAATTCATGGTTCATTAATGATCATTGTTTTTATTTTGGTGACCTTCTCATTACAGGAAGCTCAAAGGATTAAATTGCCTCCTTGAAGGATGCAATGAACCATGCCTTCTCAATGACAGATTTGGGCTTATTGAGCCTGTTAAGTCAATAAATTTTTCCTTCAATTTTGGTTTGACTTTTTAAATTTTTGGTTTGTTTTTCATTTTTCAATTAAGCCTTTGTTTTAAGTCTTATTTTTACTTTCCTTTAGGAATTCTCTGGATGATTAGATAGTTTTTGAGCTTACCCTTTTATAAGGTTTTATTTGAGTTTGTGGTCTTTTGCATTTCAAAGGGGTTTAAAGTAAGGTCATTGTATCAAATTTCTGATTCAGTAATGTTTATTTGGAGAGTACATATACATGATTATCATTTTAGCAATTTTTAACTCTCCTACAAATTAGCAGAAAGCTGAAAAATAGCGAAATTTTAACACTGGGCATATTCTTGTAGCGCTGGGCAAAAAGTTTACAAAGGGCGCGCTACAAGAATATCGCGGCCCTTTGTTTTTTCGATTTTCATGCAAGATTTCATCATGATTTTGATTTGGGAATGACTAATCACATTGGGTGAGTTGTTTAGCACATGTAAACTGCAGTTTAAGCATGATTTCAGGTGGTTATCGGTCTCGAAATGAAACAGGCTCATCATTGCATATAATGCGGATTCAATTGGACAGATATCAGCAAATCTCGGTCTAAGCTGGCTCCATTCTCTTTCTGCACGCATTATCATAGGAGAAGAGTGCTCGTGAAGCATATCAAATCGCTAAGAAGGGGGATTGTGTTGCTGTGGGGAAGAGACAGTGTTATAGAGGACAACGAAAATTAGGGCTTCTTAATTCACTTACCTGCAGTCAAAGTAAATATATGAAGACACCTGTACGCGCAAGGAGAAGCAGTTGACAGCCCAAAACGAAGGTTTAAGCCATGGCAGTTAAGAAATTGACAGGTATTTTAACACAAGCCCTTATAATTGAAAATTTTGGGTTTTTCTCGCTAGGCGTTATTCTGGAGAAATTGGTTGCTGCTAAGGATAGAATAGGCTACATATTGAACTATTCACCACAGAAATAGCTGCTTGGAGCTATTTTGAAGAATTTCACTGAACAGAGCATCAAAATAACCTTAGGTTTAAAGCAGTCAGTTTTTGGAATTTTGATGACAGTTTGAAAGAAGATTGTTGATGTTTGCCCTCCAATATACCCAAAAAACTCTGATATTGATGCATATTGGCTGTAATGAACTAACTGAATAAGATTCTTCTCAGACCTAATGCCAATTTGAATCAAAATCTACAGGAAGCAGCTTTGAAATGACTTATAGACTGTTTTATGATGCTTATCCTTTACATAGAAAGTGTTCAGCTGGCTTATAATTTGGAAATCAATTGCTTGGTGAACAATGTGCAATTGCTGGGAGAACATGTTGGCTTTCATATACAGGTTTTAATGATAGTCTTTGGGTAAGGTGCATATATTGCAGACAGTGGTGTTTTTCTCTCTTCTCATATAGGCAGTTTCCAGTCAGTCTAATAAGCCTATGTTTGATGGTACTCTTGCAAAATACGAAGCTGGGAGAATTTTAGGGTTTGAAGATCGAGGCTGGTTGATACACTGAAAATAGAGCAGTCACCTTCACTGACAGTCTTCAATTACATTGAACAGCCTAGACACTGCATTTAATCAAAATGCTATTTTTTTTTCTGATTCGAACCAGTTGTACTAAAGGAGGAGCTAATATTTGAATGTATATCATACTGCAGTTTCCTTAACCCTAAAATGAAGAGCTTGGATGGTCCATAGTCTAAAGCAGTTTGACATTATGTTTGATGGCGCATTTTTGAAGAATGAGCAGTGTTATTGTGCTCTTATGACTGTTTTATTCATGAACTGATCTACTCTCACAGTTTACCTATATTCAGACCTAGTTTGAACTGTTGTAACAAAGGAACATTGAAGCCTAGGGTCAGGTGAATTTGATCCCCTGTTGGGAAGTTTTTACTTCATCTTTTAAACAAACAGGCCTGTCCAGGAGGGTATAGCAGATTGTGAAGAAGTTAAAAGAACTGAAAACCAGTTTATAAAACATTTTTGAAACCTAAAGCCAGACTGTTTCTAGCTCCTGAAAGAAGAATATGGGAAAGAGTGGAAAAAGTGGTAAGGTCAATAGGGCTGAGCCTACTGACTTAACATGGATTGAGAAACTCCCAGATTGTGTTGAATTGTTTCAACAAGCAGGTTGGCTAAATTTTTTCAGGAAGATCGATGGCTACAATGCTCAGGTGTCTTGTAAATTTGCTCAGGGGCTGAAAGAAGACATGGTCATCATGGATGCTTTAAAATTCAAATTGACTATGGAATTAATTGCAGAGGCCACTGAGATCAGTAATGAGGGTGAGCATTGGTTCAAAAAGTTACCTTTTGAGTTTGAACCACAAAGATACCTGTTGCCTAATGTGACTCCTGACTGGAACAAGGGTATTCTCATTCAAAATTTCAGGAAAGAGTGGATTGAGCCCATAAGGATACTTCAAAGCTATGTGACCTGTGAGGGTAGGTATTCATTTGTATTTAAATATCATTTTAGATTCCTCCAACACATAGTAGGATTCTCTAAGATGAATCTGCCCTTTTTTCTTTTTGAAGAGCTTGCAAAAGATGTCCAGCAGGGTAAAGCAACATGAGGATCACACCTCCCAATCACTTTTTCATCATGGTCTGATCAAACTGATCATCACCATAGTGTTGCAACATGAGGGTAGGACTTGGGAATTCTTTCTGTTCTGTTCAGATGTGCATCCCCAACAAGAAAACCAGCAGCTTAAAAGCCAGACTGATAAGGGAAAAGTGATGATGAAAAAGCTAGGTCACACAGCTAAACCTGTAGATAAAGATAATGTTAAGGCTAAGAAGGTAGCAAAGCAGGTAAAAGTTGACATTCAGTTCAAAATATCTTCAGATTTCCCTAAAAACAGGTACTCATTGTTTGCAGGAGAAAAAGTACATCCTAGTTTGCAATTGCCACCAGCAGCACATTCTGAAGAAGCTAAGACTATTGATGAAGAGAAAGATGTTGTACTTGAAGATGAAGTGCAAATTAAACAAAGAATCCCCCTCACTATATTGTCTGAGGATGAAGGGTACTTATTAGAAGATGAGTAGCCAATTGATGAAGTAGGGTTAAGTGCTGAAGCCTCTGGAGAATTCCTTATTCCAGAATGCAAAGCAGCTAAGCCAAAGAAGAAGAAAAGGACTGCAGTTTCATACAGAAGGCCTAAAACTAGGCCAACTGATAAGTTGAGATGGAATATGAAAAATTACTTAATCCCAAGTTGAATGCTAGACAAGAAGTTGTTGTGATTGATTCTTCCTCTAGTGAAGAAGCAAAAATTGTTAAACAGGGTAGCAAAAGCAAGGGAAGGCCAATTGCCAAGCCTTCTTCTTCTTCTCAGCCTGCAAAGACAAAAAGATCACAGTTAGTAAGAGATATTGAACATCCCAGGTTTGAAATGTCTGAAATAGTGCTGGAGATAAAGAATAAGCTTTTAAAACAGCAACAAGATGATAGAGCTAGAATGTGTCCTGTTGAAGAGCAGGAGTGGGAGGAAGAAGATGAAGCTATACTCAGGCAAGCAAGAATTTTACAGGAGTCTAGTGTTCCTATTGATTTCTTAGATTTTCTAATGCATGATGCAGATATGCCTAATATCCCTAGTTTTGATGAAGAAAATCTATAGGAGAGTATTCAAAAATACAAGCAACACATGAAATACTTGCAGCAGACTAATGATGGGCTATATAAAGTTAACAGAGGAATTATAGAGGAGTTGCAGGATGTCCATAAGCATTTCTTGGAGCTATCTGAAGTTTCTAAAGAAGTCCTTAGCAGGAAAAGAGTTTCTGACAGTTATTGTTCAAAGCTGGAGAAGACAGTTGAAAGTTTACAACAGGAAAATGAAGACCTTTAGAAAAGGATAACTGATATGGAGAAGAAGCACAAAAGAGCTAAGAGGAGGTCTCAAAGCCTAGATGGAATATCACTCCTTGTTGAGGCAGCGAAGCAGATATGAAGCAGTTATTAGTTAGTGGTTAGGTTTGATAAACACTTTTTGTTAAGGTTTTGCTATTTTTAGCAACCTTGTAATTTTGTAAAAAATGTAATTTTTACTTTACCTAGCTTAGTGATTCGATGGAGACAGTTAGGAGGATAAACCTAACTGATTTTGTAGAGGATTCCTATTTAGATGAGTTAGCAAGACATTGTTAGGGTTCTGATTTTTGGGAGCATCGGGAGGTTTACAAGACTGTTTTTTCTGCAAACTTGTTCAGAGATAAGTACTGTAACTCTTATGAGCATTTACTGATAAAATAATGAGATATACATGACCTTTATCCTTCAGTTATTTGTATTGGCTTCATTTTTCTTCTTGTTTAGTTGCTTAAATTGACAAATTCATTGCCGGTTAATGTGTGTTTGCTGGTAATGCCTGTTGTTTATGTATGAACTTCAATGCTGTTTCTTATTGGATCTTGTTATATATGTTGGGCATCTTTATTAGTCTATGTTTATGATTTAGTTGTTGCTTTTCTCTTGAATGTATTCCCTGCATGTTCTTGAAGCTTACAACCATTTAAATCATACCAAAAACCCTAAACTTTGTTTTATTTATTGAGTTTTACTCTCGAGATTGTGTTGGCTTGTTCCCCTAGCCTTAGGAATAATTTCTGGCACAAACATCTTTGGCTCCGCTGCTGGGGACGAAACTAAAGAATATCTTCCCTGGGATACTTATCATTTTCCTGGTTTGAGAGGTGGACTTGAACCAGCATATTTGAAGGCTATTTTCACCAAAAAGTTGTCACAGTGGCTTCTAGAAGTATTGGAACCAGGAGCAGACCTACATATCCCTTGCTACTGGTAGTGACAGACCCTAAAAAGATTATAAAAACAACAAGAAAACTCAGAAGGTCCCAATCTTTACCAGCTTCTTGTGACCCTCACCAGTTGGGTGATTCATTAGACCCAGTTGAAGACTCACCTTGGATAAAACCTACCATTCCTGAAAGTACTTTTCAAGTTTTTACCAATCCTGAAACCTTTTTGAAAGCAAAGACTGCTTCCCCTGGTAAAATACCCCTTTTCCAGCTGAAAGTAGGAAAGAGCCCTTTCCAATCAAGTTCCAGTCAAGTTTCTTCCTCTTCAAAACCTCAGTCCAAAACTCAGTCCACAATGGCAGCTCAAAACCCACCCATGGATATGATGGACAGAATGGTTGCAGCAAGGTATGCACCATTAGTTTTGCCCCAACCTTTACATGCTTTGCCTGGAGGAGATTATCAGAAGTATATACCTAGGTTCAATGGGTAGGGGGAAACCACTGCTGAAGAACATTGGGAGGCTTTCCTGAGTTATGTAGACAATCAGAACATTGAGATTAAAGATGTATGGATGAGAGTATTTGTTCAAAGCCTTGATGGGGATGTAAGAAAGTGGTTCAGAGAGTTGCCTGCCAACTCAATCACCATAATTGAAGAACTCCAAGACCTTTTCATGAGGCAGTGGGGAGACACAAAGGACCACACTTACTATATAAATGAATTTGGAGCTCTTAGAAGAAAGAAGGATGAGACTGTTGGTGATTTCTCAAAAATATTTAACAAAATGTATAGTAGGATTCCAGCAGAGATCAAACCTACTGAAACATTAGCCAAATTGACTTATGCAAATACATTTGACCATGAGTTTTCATTATTACTCATAGAAAGAAGACCTACTACTCTACTGAACATGCAAGATGCAGCATTGGAGGTAGAGTCTAATTTGCTGGCTTCTAACAGGCTTAAAAAAGAAACACCTTAGCAGCAGTATGAAAGAAAGGGAAAGAAAGAAGTTGTTTCAACAAGTGCTACCCCTCAGTCTGCTGAATCCAAAATAGATGAAATGGCTAAACTTGTGAAAATTCTTATTGCCAAGTTAAACAAACTAGATCTTGAAAATAATTCAACTAAACCTGCTCAAGAAGCTCCGAGGAATCCAAATAACCAAAATTAGTTTAGGAGACAATTTGCTCCTAGATTCATGCCAAGGGAGCGAAGGAATAATGACATCCAGCAAGAAAGGAGGGAGAATGAGGATCAGAGAGTGCCCCCACCTCTGCAAAATAACGTAGCTGATGAAGAAGAGGTTAATGAACAATTGATTTTTGAAGACACTGAAACAGATCAGGATATAAATCACTTTGGAGATGGTTCGTCTGGAGGTTTTGTAACAGAAGAAGATTTTCTGAATTCTGAGTATTATGATGCTGATATGTATGAAGTTGAAGATGATTTAGATTTTGAGAAAACTGTTGTAGATGCTGCTACTAATCATACTGGAATTAAAAAGACAATTAATCTCAGATCTGGTCCGAAACAAGTAGTCCAAGCTCCCAGGAAGAAGGCTGCTGCACCTGCTGCAAATATTCCTGCTGCAAATGTTCCTGATAAACAAGTTGCTGATCCTGTCACAGAAAAGAAGCAACCTGCAGAAAATTCCAAGAAGAATGCTGAAATTGAAGAGGTAAACAGGTCAGCTCAGAATTTCAATTTGGAAAGTGAATTAGGAAAACTGAAAATTCCTGTACCATTGACTGAACTTATTAAGAATCCATCTTGTAAACAAACAGTCTTAAAAGTTATGAATTCTGCTAGTGGTCAGCCTGCTGCTGGTGGTCAGCCTGTTTCAGATACTGTCAATTTGCAAGAAGAAAGCCCAAAAATATTTATTGGATCTGCCCTAGCTCAGAAAACAAAAAATAAAGCTGGTGCTTCTCCTCCCTTCTATGTTACCTTAACTGTTCATGATCAGATGATTCACAATTGCCTGTTAGACTCTGGAGCATCCCATAACCTAATGCCCAAAGCTGTGATGGAAGCCCTTGGTCTCAGTATCACCAAACCTTATCATGACTTATATGCCTTTGATTCTCGAGCTATCAAGTGTCTAGGAGTGATTAAAGACATGGCTGTCAACCTTACTCAGCTGCCCATGAAGAGTGTCATAATGGATGTTGTTGTAGCTGATATCACTCCCAAGTTTGGTATGCTTCTTTCAAGATCCTAGGCAAAGAAGGTTGGAGGAACCTTACAGATGGATCTCTCATATGCCACCATTCCTTTTTTTGGTGGAGAAAATAGGAGACTTTATAGAGAACTACAGTTTGCCTACATTGTCACAGATGATAAAAACCCCACTAATCATCCATTGTAATCTGTTGATAAAGATCTTGGTACTTGCATGTTAAATTTTTCTGGTGAGGACAATTCAGGTGGTCTGTTACAAGTAGAAAAAGATCATCCTATAAAACACAGCAAAGAGGAAGAAGATGCACTGTGGGAGCTGTACTTTGATGGATCCTCATGCAAAGAGGGTGCTGGAGCTAGAGTTTTGCTCTCGTGAGACTGTGAAACTTATGTATAAGCTGGAATTTGTTACCACTAACAACACTGCTGAGTATGAAGCTCTGCTACTGGGACTGAAAGCTGCTAAAGACTTAGGCATTCAGCAAATTGCTGCATATGGCGACTCCAAATTGGTTGTTCAACAGGTGAAGAACAACTATCAAGTAAAGCAAGGTTTGCTGAAGATTTATAGAAATGAGGTATGGGATATGCTGGATAATTACTTCATAGCATTTAATATTACTCATATTCCCAGGAATCATAATGAAACTTCTGATTCATTGGCTCTAGCAGCCTCATATTTCAGAATTCCTAAAATCACTCAGCTAAGGTACCCCATAGAAGTGAGATACAGGCCATGTGTACTGGATAATGTGAAGCATTGGAGGGTATTTGAGGATGACATTGAAATAAAAAAAATTCTTGAGCTGACAGATGAGTTTTCCAATGTTCAAATTGATCAGGATGAAGGAGAAGAGCAGGATGATGAGTCTGCTGAAAATGAGTCTGCTAAAAGTGAATCTGCTGAAAATGTGTTTGCTGCACAAGAGATAGCAGGCCATAAGATCATTGAGTTAAAGAGTAACTTCATTCCTAAAGGTCTAGTACCTTTGGAAATAATTTTTACCAAAGATGAAACTCCATCAAAGCCAGTGGTACAATCTTCAGAAGACAATGTAGTAGACTGCAATATTGGTACTGCAGAAAATCCAAGAATGGTAAAAATTTCAAAATCTCTGACAGCTGAACAAAGGAGCAGATATATCAGGATTTTGAAAGAACATGTGGATGTGTTTGCCTGGTCTTATGAAGAGTTAAGAACCTATGATACATCAATCATTCAGCATAAGGTTCCCTTGAAGCCTAATGTTAAACCTTTCCGACAGAAATTGAGAAGGATAAATCCAGCCTTATTTCCTGTGATTGAAAAAGAGATAAAGAAGTTGCTGGATGCTAAGATAATAGTGCCTCTCAGGTACTCATCCTGGGTTGCAAATCTTGTACCTGTCAGGAAAAAGAATGGGGAGATCAGACTATTTGTTGATTTCAGGAATCTTAACAGGTCTTCATTAAAAGACAACTATCCTCTTCCAAAGATTGAACAGGTCTTACAGCAGGTGGTCAGAGCACAGAGGATTTCCATGGTGGATGGATTTTCAGGGTACAACCAGATTTCCATGCACCCTGATGACAAAGAAAAGATAGCTTTTACCACTCCCTGGGGGACTTTCATGTATGACAAGATGCCCTTTGGTTTGATGAATGCTGGGGAAACTTTTCAGAGGGAAATGGACATTGCATTTGTGGGGGAAAAAGATAAATTTGTTGTTATCTATTTAGATGACATCACAGTGTTCTCACAGTCTGATGATGAACACTTAAAACATTTGAAGCAAACTTTTCAGAAATGCAGAAAATTTGGCTTGTCTTTGAACCCCAAGAAATCTCATTTTGTTGTTCAAGAGGGCAGACTGTTGGGTCACATGGTGTCTGTTGATGGCATCAGCATTGATCCAGAGAGAGTCCAAGCAATACTGAAGATTAGTTTTCCCAGGAGCAAGAAGGATGTGCAATCATCCATTGGTAAGATAAATTTTCTGCGGTGGTTTATTCCTAATTTTGCTGAAACCATAAAACAAATCACAGCTATGTTAAAGAAAGACCAAGAGGTCAGGTGGAATGTTGAAGCAAAGGAAACATTCGAGAAAATCAAGGTGGCTCTGACTGAGGCACCTGTGTTGGTAAGTCCTGATTTTACCAAGGAGTTCCTTACTTTTTCTTTTGCTTCAGCAGATACAATTGTAGCTGTCTTACTTCAGAAAAACAAGGAAGGACTAGAGCAGCCCATTGCCTTTTTCAGTAAGACTCTCAGGGATTCTGAACTGAAGTACATAATTCTGGAAAAACAAGCCTATGCCCTGGTAAAGGCTCTGAAATTTTTCAGAATTTATATTCTGCATTCAAAGGTGATTTCATTTCTTCCAAATGCTGCAGTGAAAGATATTCTGACACAGCCTGATAGTGAAGGAAAGAGGGGAAAGTGGATTGCTAAGATTATGGAATATGAGGTGGAAATCAGACCTACAAATCTTGTCAAGGGACAGGGATTGACCAAGCTGCTGGCTGATTCAAATTGTCAGGCATTAGGTCTGCATATCATGGCTGAAGATATTACTCATGAAGAAGATCAAACAACACTTGAAAAAGAAAATATCATGGATTTTTATTCATCTTCAGTTTGGTATGCTGATATTTTTTGTTTCCTGTTATTCTTGCAATGCCCTGAACACTTGGATAGGAAGGCTGCCAGATCTCTAAAACTAAAAGCTACAAAGTACTGTTTGATAGAGGATCAATTGTTTTGGAAAGACCCCGGAGGTATCTTGTTAAGGTGTTTGGATCAAGCTGAAATAGGGGAAGTAATTTCAGAATCTCATGAAGGAGCCTGTGGAGGGCATAAGTATTGGAAAACTACAACATATAAAATTTTACGAGCTGGATACTATTGGCCTTCCCTATTCACAAATGTTTACCAGCAGGTAAGAGCTTGCATACCCTGTTAGAAATTTGCAGGTAAACAAAAATTATTGTCTTTGCCTTTAAAACCTATTGCAGTCAATGCCCCTTTTCAGCAATGGGGTCTGGACTTTATTGGAGAGATCAATCCAGCATCTTCAGGGCAGCATCATTGGATTTTAACTGCCACAGATTTCTTTACAAAGTGGGTGGAAGCCATTCCTACAAGGAATGCTACAGATAAGGTGATTATGGAGTTTATTGAAGACAATATCTTGAGTAGATTTGGTTGTCCACATAGATTAATAACTGATAATGCCAAAGCATTCAAATCCAAGGCAATGGTGGCCTTCTATGAGAAAAATGGCATTATTCTGAAACACTCAACTCCCTATTATCCTCAGGGAAATGGCTAGGCTGAATCATCTAACAAGAATATCATTCAAAGCATCAAGAAGCTGCTAAAACATAATAAAAGATCTTGGGATTCAATGCTTAAGTATGCATTGTGGGTAGACATGATTACAGTAAAACAGGCCATTGGTACTTCTCCTTTTCAGCTGGTATATGGCACAGAGGTAGTGTTCCCAGTTCAGTTGGGAATTCCAGTGATGAAATTCCTCCAGAACTCTCAAGAGGAACCAGATGACATGCAAAGGAGAATCTTTGAAATGATAGAACTTCAGCAAAATAGAGAGAAGATGGATGAACAAGCTCATCTATACAGAGCCAAGGTTAAAAGCAGGTTTGATAAGAACATTAAAGACAATTCTTTCTCAGTAGGTGAGCTGGTTTTAAGATGGGATGCAAGAAAGGAACAGAAGGGTAAGCATGGAAAATTTGATAATCTTTGGTTTGGCCCTTTTCTGATATCAAAAGTCTTGGAAAATAATACATTTATCTTGCAGTCCTTAGAAGGTGAGGAGTTACCCAGCCCTGTTAATGGGCGATTCCTCAAACATTTCTACAGTTTATGAGATCATTTTCACTCTTCATTGTACATGCCGGTGTGAGTGAGGTTGAATAAAGACTCCATAGCCCAATGGAAGTTTTCAGATAGGTGAATAAAGGACAGAAGGCACTGGTCTACAGTTTCTTGAAGCCTTGCAGGGAGGACTTCATCCCGCAGCTGGAGCCAGATGTTAAGTCAGTAAATTTTTCCTTCAATTTTGGTTTGACTTTTTAAATTTTTGGTTTGTTTTTCATTTTTCAATTAAGCCTTTGTTTTAAGTCTTATTTTTACTTTCCTTTAGGAATTCTCTGGATGATTAGATAGTTTTTGAGCTTACCCTTTTATAAGGTTTTATTTGAGTTTGTGGTCTTTTGCATTTCAAAGGGGTTTAAAGTAAGGTCATTGTATCAAATTTTTGATTTAGTAATGTTTATTTGGAGAGTACTTATACATGATTATCATTTTAGCAATTTTTAACTCTCCTACAAATTAGCAGAAAGCTGAAAAATAGCGAAATTTTAACACTGGGTATATTCTTGTAGCACTGGGCAAAAAGTTTACAAAGGGCATGCTACAAGAATATCGCGGCCCTTTGTTTTTTCGATTTTCATGCAAGATTTCATCATGATTTTGATTTGGGAATGACTAATCACATTGGGTGAGTTGTTTAGCACGTGTAAACTGCAGTTTAAGCACGATTTCAGGTGGTTATCAGTCTCGAAATGAAACAGGCTCATCATTGCATATAATGCGGATTCAGTTGGACAAATATCAGCAAATCTCGGTCTAAGATGGCTCCATTCTCTTTCTACATGCATTATCATAGGAGAAGAGTGCTCGTGAAGCATATCAAATCGCTAAGAAGGGGGATTTTGTTGCTGTGGGGAAGAGACAGTGTTATAGAGGACAACGAAAATTAGGGCTTCTTAATTCACTTACCTGCAGTCAAAGTAAATATATGAAGACACTTGTATGCACAAGGAGAAGCAGTTGACAGCCCAAAACGAAGGTTTAAGCCGTGGCAGTTAAGAAATTGACAGGTATTTTAATACAAGCCCTTATAATTGAAAAATTTGGGATTTTCTTGCTAGGCGTTATTCTGGAGAAATTGGTTGCTGCTGAGGATAGAATAGGTTACATATTGAACTATTCACCACACAAATAGCTCCCTGGAGCTATTTTGAAGAATTTCACTGAACAGAGCATCAAAATAACCTTAGGTTTAAAGCAGTCAATTTTTGGAATTTTGATGACAGTTTGAAGGAAGATTGTTGATGTTTGCCCTCCAATATACCCAAAAAACTCTGATATTGATGCATATTGGTTGTAATGAGCTAACTAAATAAGATTCTTCTCTGACCTAATGCCAATTTGAATCAGAATCTACAGGAAGCAGCTTTGAAATGACTTATAGACTGTTTTATGATGCTTATCCTTTACATAGAAAGTGTTCAGCTGGCTTATAATTTGGAAATCAATTGCTTGGTGAACAATGTGCAATTGCTGGGAGAACATGTTGGATTTCATATACAGGTTTTAATGACAGTCTTTGGCTAAGGTGCATATATCGCAGACAGTGGTGTTTTTCTCTCTTCTCATACAGGCAGTTTCCAGTCAGTCTAATAAGCCTATGGTTGATGGTACTCTTGCAAAATACGAAGCTGGGAGAATTTTAGGGTTTGAAGATCGAGGCTGGTTGATACACTGAAAATAGAGCAGTCACCTTCAGTGACAGTCTTCAATTACATTGAACAGCCTAGACACTGCAGTTAATCAAAATGCTGTTTTTTTTCTGATTCAAACCAGTTGTACGAAAGGAGGAGCTAATATTTGAATGTATATCATACTGCTGGTTTCCTTAACCCTAAAATGAAGAGCTTGGATGGTCCATAGTCTAATGCAGTTTGACATTATGTTTGATGGTGCATTTTTGAAGAATGAGCAGTGCTATTGTGCTCTTATGACTGTTTTATTCATGAACTGATCTACTCTCACAGTTTACCTATATTCAGACCTAGTTTGAACTGTTGTAACAAAGGAACATTGAAGCCTAGGTTCAGGTGAATTTGATCCCCTGTTGGGAAGTTTTTACTTCATATTTTAAACAAACAGGCCTGTCCAGGAGGGTATAGCAGATTGTGAAGAAGTTCAAAGAACCGAAAACCAGTTTATAAAACATTTTTGAAACCTAAAGCCAGACTGTTTCTAGCTCCTGAAAGAAGAATATGGGAAAGAGTGGCAAAAGTGGTAAGGTCAATAGGGCTGATCCTACTGAATTAACATGGATTGAGAAACTCCCAGATTGTGCTGAATTGTTTCAACATGCAGGTTGGCTGAAGTTTTTCAGGAAGATCGATGGCTACAATGCTCAGGTGTCTTGTAAATTTGCTCAGGGGATGAAAGAAGACATGGTCATCATGGATGCTTTAAAATTCAAATTGACTGTGGAATTAATTGTAGAGGCCACTGAGATCAGTAATGAGGGTGAGCATTGGTTCAAAAAGTTACCTTCTGAGTTTGAACCACAAAGATACCTGTTGCCTAATGTGACTCCTGACTGGAACAAGGGTATTCTCATTCAAAATTTCAGGAAAGAGTGGATTGAGCCCATAAGGATACTCCAAAGCTATGTGACCTGTGAGGGCAGGTATTCATTTGTATGTAAATATAATTTTAGATTCCTCCAACACATAGTAGGATTCTCTAAGATGAATCTGCCCTTTTTTCTTTTTGAAGAGCTTGCAAAAGATGTCCAGCAGGGTAAAGCAACATGAGGATCACACCTCCCAATCACTTTTTCATCATGGTATGATCAAACTGATCATCACCACAGTGTTGCAACATGAGGGTAGGACTTGGGAATTCTTTATGTTCCGGTCAGATGTGCATCCCCAGCAAGAAAACCAGCAGCTTAAAAGGCAGACTGATAAGGGAAAAGTGATGATGAACAAACTAGTTCACACAGCTAAACCTGCAGATAAGGATAATGTTAAGGCTAAGAAGGTAGAAAAGCAGGTAAAAGTTGACATTCAGTTCAAAATATCTTCAGATTGCCCTAAAAATAGGTACTCATTGTTTGCAGGAGAAAAAGTACATCCTAGTCTGCAATTGCCACCAGCAGCACATTCTGAAGAAGCTAAGACTATTGATGAAGAGAAAGATGCTGTACTTGAAGATGAAGTGCAAATTAAACAAAGAATCCCCCTCACTATATTGTCTGAGGATGAAGGGTACTTATTAGAAGATGAGAAGCCAATTGATGAAGTAGGGTTAAGTGCTGAAGCCTGTGGAGAATTCCTTATCCCAGAATGCAAAGCAGCTAAGCCAAAGAAGAAGAAAAGGACTGCAGTTTCATATAGAAGGCCTAAAACTAGGCCAACTAATAAGTTGATATGGAATATGAAAAAATTACTTAATCCCAAGTTGAATGCTAGACAAGAAGCTGTTGTGATTGATTCTTCCTCTAGTGAAGAAGCAAAAATTGTTAAACAGGGCAGCAAAAGCAAGGGAAGGCCAATTGCCAAGCCTTCTTCTTCTTCTCAACCTGCAAAGACAAAAAGATCACAGTTAGGAAGAGAGATTGAACAGCCCAGGTCTGAAATGTCTGAAATAGTGCTGGAGATAAAGAATAAACTTTTAAAACAGCAACAAGATGATAGAGCTAGAATGTGTCCTGTTGAAGAGCAGGAGTGGGAGGAATAAGATGAAGCTATACTCAGGCAAGCAGGAATTTTACAGGAGTCTAGTGTTCCTATTGATTTCTTAGATTTTCTAATGAAGGATGCAGATATGCCTAATATCCCTAGTTTTGATGAAGAAAATCTACAGGAGAGTATTCAAAAATACAAGCAACACATGAAATACTTGCAGCAGACTAATGATGGGCTATATAAAGTTAACAGAGGAATTAAAGAGGAGTTGCAGGATGTCCATAAGCATTTCTTGGAGCTATCTAAAGTTTCTAAAGAAGTCCTTAGCAGGAAAAGAGTTTCTGACAGGTACTGTTCAAAGCTGGAGAAGACAGTTGAAAGTTTACAACAGGAAAATGAAGACCTTCAGAAAAGGATAACTGATCTGGAGAAGAAGCACAAAAGAGCTAAGAGGAGGTCTCGAAGCCTAGATGGAATATCACTCCTTGTTGAGGCAGCGAAGAAGATATGAAACAGTTATTAGTTAGTGGTTAGGTTTGATAAATGCTTTTTGTTAAGGTTTTGCTATTTTTAGCAACCTTGTAATTTTGTAAAAAATGTAATTTTTACTTTACCTAGCTTAGTGATTCGATGGAGACAGTTAGGAGGATAAACCTAACTGGTTTTGTAGAGGATTCCTATTTAGATGAGTTAGCAAGACATTGTTAGTGTTCTGATTTTTGGGAGCATCAGGAGGTTTACAAGACTGTTTTGTCTGCAAACTTGTTCAGAGATAAGTACTGTAACTCTTATGAGCATTTACTGATAAAATAATGAGATATACATGACCTTTATCCTTCATTTATTTGTGTTGGCTTCATTTTTGTTCTTGTTTAGTTGCTTAAATTGACAGATTCATTGCTGGTTAATGTGTGTTTGCTGGTAATGCCTGTTGTTTATGTATGAACTTCAATGCTGTTTCTGATTGGATCTTGTTATATATGTTGGGCATCTTTATCAGTCTATGTTTATGATTTAGTTGTTGCTTTTCTCTTGAATGTATTCCCTGCATGTTCTTGAAGCTTACAACCATTTAAATCATACCAAAAACCCTAAACTTTGTTTTATTTATTGAGTTTTACTCTCGAGATTGTGTTGGATTGTTCCCCTAGCCTTAGGAACAATTTCTGGCACAAACAGAGCCAATTCCTAGGGCTTAAGATTGCTCAAACCAAAGAAGGAATCAAATTACATCAGTCCAAGTATGCCTTGGATTTGCTGAAAAAATTCAATATGAAGGATTGCAAACCAAGCAAGACTCCTTTCCTTTCAGGAGTTAAGCTTGAAGAAGCTGATTCTTCACCTATGGTAAACAATACACTGTATAGGCAATTAATTGGATGTTTGTTGTATCTCACACATACTGAAACTGATCTTTCTTATGCATTAAGTGTGGCTTCAAGATACATGGATCAGCCTCATGAGATCCATTGGAGAGCAGCCAAACGGATCCTTAACTTTGTTCAGGGAACAAGGACTCATGGGATCTTCTACAAAGCTAAATATGATCTTGAATTGACTGGGTTTACTGATAGTGATTGGGCAGGTGACAACATAGATCGAAAGTCAACATCAGGATATGTGTTCATGCTTGTTGAAGGGCCAATCAGCTGGTCAAGTAAGAAACAGAGTGCCATTGCACTCTCATCTACAGAAGCAGAATACAGAGGAGTTGTAAATGCAACAACTCAATGTTTATGGTTGCAGGGGTTACTTGGTGAGTGTGGCTTCGAATCAGAATACTCAACTACTGTCTACTGTGATAATCAAAGTACCATTTGAATCTGCAATGAGCCAGTTCAGAAGCAGAGAACCAAACACATTGAGATCCATATGCACTACATCAGACAGCTTGTGCATGATGGCACCATTCACCTACTCTTATGTTCATCTTCAGAACAAGTAGCAGATATCTTCACCAAAGTTTTTTGTGAGAAGACTTCAACAATCTCAAATCACTATTGGTGATTGTTGATCATGCTGTGAAGCATGAGTGATGACAATATTTCCAAATTTTGTTTTACTGTCCATGTTTAAAAGAGGATTTTTCCCACTAGGATTTTACCTCTTTCCTTGGTTAAATGGACATGCAGTATGTAAAGGGTGACTAAGACTTATTGCTAGGCCCTTATAATTTTCTGATATTTTACTCATAAGTCAGGCTTAAGGGGAGTTGTTAGAATAATCAACCCATAGTTAGCTACCTTAGACATTAATTAATCCAATTTTTGTCTTATTTTCCTAGTTTCCATATTCCATGTTATGCAAGTTGTCCTACACACATCCATAGTGGTCAAAATTGCTAAATTTGAGTCATGGAGCACTTGAGAAACCTCTTGGAATCAAATCTGCTTTATTCCTGGCCTCCCTAGTGCATGTCTGCTTTTTCTTCTTTATTGCCTGCTTTTTCTGAGTATTAAGGCAATTGGGAAAGTTTGACTAGGTGAAGTTAACTTGTTTTTGTCCTCATCATCGTCCACCCTTTTCTCCTAAGAAAATCATGTATGAGTTGTCCTTCCATCACCTATTAGCTTTCCTAATTGATTTTTCCAATTCGTGAGCTCCTGGATAGTTTTGGAAACTGCTTTATGCACCTGTGGGGGATTTGCTTAGATTTAGTAAGCCTGCTTTTGACCAAATTCAAATGGAATCCTTATGCATTCAAATCTCTCATGTAATTATTTATTTTGGCAGCCTATGAATTCACAGGGTTGGCTATTGTACAGTTATTCAATACAGATTAGTGTTCTGCTCCATATTCAGTCTTCTTTGTGAGTAATTTGCATGTGTAATTGGCAATTGTTGTGAGTGTAATTGTTCTAACACCTGGGTTCAATTTCAAAAGAATAGGATACCCTCGAGCCAAATGAAATATCTACCCAAAGAAAAAACATACCCACACCTCCGTGCACTGCGTCGTACTCAAAAAGAAATATTATCTTAATAGTGACTTTTTCGATGCATCAACAACACTCTAATAGTAGTGGATCGACAACTGTAGGAAGAAGGCCCAGGATAGAGGGAAATGATGTAAAGTTACCTCTATTTCATGGGAACGAGACTTAGGATCCCAAATAATACTAGTTTCTTTGTAAAGCAATGTGGACCGTCAAGCAAGATCAAGATGATGATGTTAAGAAGGGCCAATTGGAAACAACCCTTCAAGGTTGTGCACTAGATTGGTATATGAAATTTGTAAAATTTACCCTAGGGAATTCAACAAAAACACTAGACGATATTAGAAAAGGATTGATTGAAGAATTCGGAAAATTGAAATCCGAGGCACAATACATCACAAAGTTGAAGGAGATTAAGTAATATCCAAATGGAACTGTTTGGGACTTTAGTCAGTGACTCAAGATGCTGATGGCAAGAGTCATCCTTGACATGAGTGATGTTCAACATAAGGAATTGTTCATTATGACATTAGTACCGTATATAATATTGTCTTTGATGCATCAAAAGATTGTGACACAGAGCGAGGCTCTGAATATCATGATGAAGTTAGAAGCTTCACTTGTTGAAAAAAATGTAGTCGATATGAACTAGATTCAAAAACAACTAGTGAATCTCATGATCCAGTTGCAATATATCAAGAATGGAAGAGAGCATCGCGATGAATTTTGGTGTACTCAATGTCATGCAGAGGGAAATATTAAGGATCAATGTCCATATTTTAAAAACTTATTGCTGGAGGGAGCTCCAAACCCATTGAGTCATGGTGGCATGCCATGGTGTTGCATCTTCTAGGTGCATGGGAATCAACATGAATATTTTGTGTATATGCATAAGATGGTTATGGACACTAGTGGAGAATGAGAGATTAGTGATCAAGAGACCAAAATTTTTGGTCACCATAGTCTATTGAAATGGAAAGAGGACCAAAATTGATAATTCTAAGCGAGATGACTAAAAATGACCAAGATAAATGACCACTTTTGGTCACGGGATAAAAACGACCAAGATAAATGACCAAATTTGATCATGAGATATGTATACTACAAATGACCATTTAACAATTGGTCATTTATTTGGTCATATTTAATTGTGTCACTTCGACAATGGAAAAAATTGAAAATTTAACAATAAATTTCTACATTTTACTAAATTCTAACACTGCAAATGGATTCAGAAACCCCCACTAAGGGGGTCTCTGAATTCATCTGCAGCGTTAGAATTTAAGCAGTCTCTGAATCCATCTGTAGTCTTAAAATTTATTAAAATGTAGACCTCCACATGTGTCATAGATTAGCTAGAGACACCGAATTAACTATCATCACGATGTTCTATCACATGTCCTAAGACTTCTAGACTAGATTATCATCATTGAGTTGGATTCCTTCCCCTAGAGTGTGATTCCACATAAATATTATTAACTCATTTTATTTTCTCCCAGTGTTATACTAATTCAATATGGGTTTTGAAAACTATACTACTATAAACATTGCTGATATAGGAATGACATAAATTACTCGTAACATAAATTTATAGGTTTCTAATGCCAATTTTTTGGCTTTGTTGGAAGGGGGATTAATATGCCTTCTAGTTTTCCTCTTGCTTTCTTGTTTTCCCTTTTCCTATTAAAAAAAACATAGAAGATGAAGATAGGAACTATCTCTACTCGTTCATGGTTTGTGAGCAGACAACTTGACAGAATGGGATAACCAAATTAGTGCATTTGAAAAACACTTTGATCTCCTCATCATGGACCTAGTATTATATGAGACTCCACAGCTACAAGTTGTAAGCATACTGAGATTTTCCAAGAGGATTTCTTCAAGATTATGCTCCAATGTCTTCGACTAGAGAGCGTGATTGTAGTCGGGAATATCTATAGTGGCTTCGTTGCCTGGTATTTTACTTGATAGGGATTTTTATCATTTGGGTTTGAATAGCAGCCGTGGAAAGGGATTTTACTAAATCCTAATTAAAAAACCTACATCCTATTTAAAAAATAACATAACATTCAACATTAATATGAATATATATTACAATACATATATATTATTATATACTACTAATTATCATTATAATATAATTATAATAACTATATCTATTTATATAATATGAAGTATTTATCATATTAATTCATATATTCCTTTACTAAATATAATTAAAATCATTACAAAAAAATATTTAAACATTTTAATCAAGAAATCTAAAAACGACCAATTAAATTTAATAAAAATAAGAAAAGAAAATTATACTCAAATAATTATATTAATTTGCAATATTTTATTAAAAAATGAATAATGAAGATTTTATGAAAAGCCTCTTCATGAAGGTTTGAAACCCTTCAAAGAAAACATATACTAGTTCGTGAGGGTTCCAAACCCTTCAAAGCAAACATATACTTGGCATCTACCTATGCATTTCAAGCATCCAACATCTTAGTGGGAGACATTGTGCAATTTGGAACTCTGGAATCTCATAAATTAGTGGACATATTGTGTTATTCTCCAAAACCAGAAAGGATGCATGACAATTTTGGCCTAAATGATGCACTGGGTGGCATGTACCGCTGTAAGATTTCTCTATCCATAGCTAGATAGGGCCTATTTAATAACCATATTGAATATGAGAAAAGAGAAAAACTAAGTAGTAGGTAAACTAGTGCTTTAGCCCCCAGCAATGATGAACTTGTATCATGATCGGATGGTGCACAAGCCTCCTCCTACAACCTTCTCTGTTTACTTCTACAAAGAACCTTTTATCAGGAACAAAATCATCAGGTACATCCGGACCCCAGGTTGCAAGGTTTTTCTCGTCATGAATTGCAGGATTTTATTTTCTACACTTTTTCCAAGCTTCAGTCCTGCATCCATGCCATTGTCTGTGTACAGAATGGAGCATTTCGTGAGGATAAACTTGGCACACATATATAGATCTAAAATTTATTTGAAAATATTCCCACAGAAAATATCATCTTTTCTAGAGGATTGTATTTAAATTTGTGTTTTATCTTGTTTGTCCATTCAGGAGAAGATTTTGACCATGGACCATTCCACTCATCTTCATTTTCCCATGGATTCCTTATCTACACAAGCTTATGGTCGTTTACCACATGTACTTGCAATAGTGAGTAGGCATATACTTGGACAATGTCGCTAGAAGACACATGAACATCAGAGCCTGATGAACTCTTTGCTCCAAGAAGAAACCCTTATTCCTCAAGAAGAAACAATTAAGACTACAACCTTCCACAAGAAATATCAAAGTCTGCTTGAACACTTCTCATATCGATTTCTTCACTTGCACCCCCGGTGAGTTCTACAAAAATTTCTTGAAGAAGCCCACCTTCCAGTTCGTATAAGAACCATGTATCTTTGCATAAGAATTTTCCAAAATTGAGACCCACAACTCATTGGCCTTCTTACTCATGGAAAATGTTGGCCTCCCAAGATATTCACAAGGAATCTAGTCATCAACAACCATTGGAGCTCATTCTCCCTGAGTGCAGAATCAGACCATATATACTCCGTCCCCATTGTATTGAGGAGTTATACTAACTTCATATATGTGTGATTCCTCTGTTAACACTTCCACAATACTCAAAAACCAACAATCACCTAGTCGACCCTAACAGACATCAGAAGGATTAGTTACTCCTATAAAAAGACATGGATCCAAATCCCCACAATTCTCTTTTACCAGCTCATATGTTCACAACCACTCACTTAAAAACTGTAAATTTTCTTTGGGATTATATGGGTCTATAAAAAAGGATTGATTACTCAGAGGAAACTCCTGATCTGTAAAGTGTGCTTCCCCTCTAGCCATGAGATCTTCATTATAAACCAACTCAACAGAACGCATGCATTGATTTATCTCCTTTTGTGTTTCCATCTTAGGTTTCCTTAGCGTTTTATAATGTAATCCATATCTAAGGATAACACCTATTTTTATTCACACTAACAATATATTTGTCCTTCAATATACAAGTATGTTGAGAGGATGGAAACGTGAATCCCTCAATGTTTCAAGACACCTCTCTACCATGTAACACTCTCATCACCTTTACTTGTTTTTTTTTTCTTTCGGCATCACTTGGGATGAAGTGATAGGTGGTGAAATGGAGCAGTGCAATAAATCAAGGATTGATGAGAAGGGTCCAAGATCAAGTAGGAATTGATGAGACGAGTCCGAGCTCGGAGTGTAGGAGCGAATCTGCTCTGATACCAAATGGAGCAACCGAGTCCGGTTGATTTCTGAAAAATCGAATCCAACTATCATGTTGGATGATAAATAAGAATAATATATATTAGATGATGAATATTACAATGATGTCTTGGCCTTAAATATGGCTTGGACATTCATGATGAGGAGATGCCTCCTTTCATAATGACTTAATTAACCTAAATATTAATTATTTAATTATTTAACTTATTATATTATTTATGTTTGTTACACAGCACCCTTCGCTATGATGTTCCTAGTAGATATATCGATGATATCCACTGAGTCAGGACCAATTAGCACTTGCTTTGGAGGGCTAGTGTGAGTCATCTACTATAGAGAAAACAAATTTGCAGCTAAGGAGGGCACATAAAGGACATCTTTTAACTTTCCATGTTTAATATTGATAGAACCCTTCTGTTCAGCTCAAATTTAACTGTTATTACCTATCTAAATACTAATCCCATCAGTAGACTGTAAATAAGAGAATGGTTCTTTGGATGCAACCATATGATTGGAAACTCCAGAATCAATGAGGAAGGAATGTGATGTTGAACAACTAGCCTTCGGTGCATGGCATGTATCATTATGTTCTTCATTTTATTCTCTATGGTCAGCCTTCCTTTTTCCATTAGGTACAATGATGTTATGTTTCTCTAGAAGAGAATCCATTTTATCAGTTGTTCTTCTCATACAAGAGCTTTCTAGATGAACGCCCCTTCCATAGTAAGAACAAAGAGTCTTTCCATTCCCATTCTTCCTGCTTCTCCTTGAACTGGAGGACTGATCTAACTGGTGTTTCTCTACAGGAGGCTCATTCTCTTACTTCCCTTTATCATTCGAATCCTTAGGTCCTCCAACAACCAATGCTTGATCCTTGGAAGATGGAATCATCCCCATTTGTATCAGCTTGTTATGCTCATTGGTGAGGGACTCAATGAAGGCATTAAGAGTGGGAATATTCAAATTTGGTGTATTGGGCTTCTCAGAATGGAAGGTTGATAAAAATACTGAGTAGTCTACACCAAGTTTTGAGAGGATGGAAAGGATGAGTTGATCATTCTCATTCTCAACCTTGCATAGCTTCAACTAGAACATGTGCTTGAATTTCGTAAAGAAATCATTTAGAGTTTTGAAGTTGGAGGGATGAAGAGAAATCATCTCATTCTCTTGACTATATATTCTTTTATTAACATATTTTTGGATTTGTTGCATTATGTACCCTACATCAAGGAAGAGAAAGTAAAAATACAACATTTTTTAGGATGTCTTCCTCCCAAATTTTGGGAGAGGATTGAATTTGACATGCCTAAAACCTTTGAAACCACCTTACACAAAGCTGGGATTTGCAATGAGAATGGGAAGCTGAGGCACAAGAACCTCAAAAGAAATAGAGAAATGCCTAAGAACTTCTATGACAACCACAAACATGGTTTTAACCCACCACCATACAGAAAATAGAAAAACAACTTTCCAACCAACAAGAACTTCAACAAATCAGGTACAAAGCCATATGTACCAGCTCCAAATGCTAACTAGCCAGCAACAAATGGGGGAGTCAATGTTGCCCCACTACAAATTAAATCCTAGAAATGCCAAAGGCCTCATTATGCCCGGGATTGTAAGAATAATACCAATGGAGTATTGCATAACTTACAAGAAGAACCAATGGTATAGGACATAGCTAGAACACCGCAGATTTATGCAACCTTGGATGGCCGACAAGCATACCATTGATAGAAGGTAAGATATTCAAAACTTCTATTTCAATACTCATTGACCCTAGTCACCTAAAATTGTTGATGTATGTAAACTAGGCAAAGTTAAACATGACAAAACTTGGCTGGCATAGTTAGCCACATGTACGAAACAAAAAGTTTCGGAAATAATTAATAATTGTGAGGTAAACTTGAATGGTTTTCCTACTGGAGTAAACATGAACATACTACCCTTAGGATCATATGATATACTTATCAGCATGGACTAGTTGGAACAACACCATGTCATGCTCTATTGATTACACAAGTCAATCTTGTGTACAAGTATCCAAGGGAATCAAGTAAATGTTCAAGGCATATTGAAAAAATGTTTCTGTAAGGAAGATATCTACTTTACAAGCAACGAAGTGCATTAGGAAAGGCTGCAAGCTGTTTTTCGTAAACATCCAAGACATAGAAGCTAAAAGAGAACAACAAATAAGGAAATTTCTAGTTCTTGTAGATTTCAAGGACGTATTTCTTGAGGAAATCCCAGGATTACCTCCAAAACAAGACCTAGAATTTTCCATAGAACTCACACTACGATAAGTTCTATCTTAAAAATCCCTTTACTGCATGAATGCACCAGAGTTTGGGGAACTAAAACTACAGTTGCAGGAATTGATAAAAAAAGAATGTATCCGATCAAGTGTGTCCCCTTGCAGAGCACTAGCACTTTTCATAAAGAATAAGGATGGTATGATGTGGATGTGCATGAATTACCATCATTTTAACAAAATTACTATCAAGAATTAATGCCCACTTCCTAGGATTGATTACTTGTTCAATCAAGTAGGAGGAGCCAAGATCTTTTCTAAGATCGACCTATGATCTGGGTATCATCAGGTATGAATTCATGATGAGGATATTCACGGAACCACCTTTTGTACAAGGTATGATCAGTATGAGTTTGTAGTAATTCTGTTCGGGTTGACCAATGAACCCGCTAAAATTATGTGTATGATGAATAGTATATTCAGTAAATGTATGGATAAATTTGTGTTGGTATTTATAGACAACATGCTAGTTTAATCTAAGAGTAAAGAGGAGCATGAGGAACACCTCCGTATAGTGTTACAGGTCTTACAGGAACATCGACTCTATTCCAAGTTTAGTAAATGTGATTTTTACAAACCACAGATGTAGTACTTGGGTCACATCATCAATGAGACAGGGATAGCTATGGAACCAGAAAAGATTAGAGGCATAGAATATTGGCCTACCCAAACTAGTGTCACCGGCATTAGATCCTTTTTGGTATTAGATGGATATTATTGGAAGTTCATGGAGAACTTCTCGATACTAGCTTGTCCCATGAGCTCTTTGCAAAATAAAAAAAATAAGTTATTATGGAAAAACTAGTGTGAGGAAATTTTTGAAAATCTTACGCAGCTTTTGACGACTACACCAATACTATGGATTATGGATCCTGATGGGGATTTCAATGTTTGCAAGGATGTAAGCAAGGAAGGACTCATAGGATTCCTCTTGCAGAACATTTACACGATCTGCTATGAATCACAAAAGTTAAAAGAACATGAGCAGAAACACCCCACACATGATCTTGAGTTAGCCCCCATCATCCACGCCTTAAAGATGTGGAGGCACTACCTCATGGGAAGGAAATTCCTTCTGAAGACAGATAATATGAGTCTGAAGTATTTATTTGAGCAACCGGATCTGAATGCCAGACAAGTCAGATGGTTGGATTTCCTCAGTGAATACCATTTCAAGCTAAATCATATAAAGGGGAAAGAGAACAAGATTGTTGATGCTTTGAGCCGACAAAACCATATGATATATGAAGTGAATTTAATTCAAACCAATTCATAGTTGCATGAGATGATTAGAATGACCAACATAATTGACCCTTTCAATGTAGAAATCCTCAAGAAGGTCCAAGAGGACAGGTTGTTTCAACAACAAAAAGAGTACAAGGTAGACAAAATGGGACTGCTATAGTCCAAGGAGAGATTGTACGTTCTGGAAGGAGGGGAAATTCGGTCCAGCATCCTCACAAAATTTCATCGGACACCCTAATTGGGGCATCCAAGATATCAAAAAATGATATCCGTCATTGAGAAACACTTTTTCCAGCCTAATTTAAAGGCTGACATAGTGTTGTTTATCACAAAATGTCAAGAATGTTAGCTAGTTAAAGCTAAGCACCGGCATCCTTTGGGGTTGCTTCAGACATTACCCATTTCAGAATGGAAGTGGGAGGTCATTAGTATGGATTTTATCATAGGTCTACCTAAGAGTAAGAAAAAAATGATTCTATCTTTGTAGTAGTTTACAAATAAAGCAACACATTTCATTCTAGTGAAGTCGACCTACAAGAAAGTACACATTGTCTATATCTTCTTGAAGGAGATCTTTCAATTGCATGAGATACCCAAGGAAATCACATTAGATCTAGATACTAAGTTTACCGAAAACTTTTGGAGATCCTTATTCTCTGGATTTGAGACGCAGTTGAACTTTAGTACTGCTTATCACCCGCATACATACAGGCATACCGAAAGGGTAAACCAGATTGTAGCAGAAATGCTTAGGATGTATGTCATGGACAACCCCACCAAGTGGGAAGATTACTTACACCTTGCATAGTTTTCGTATAACAAAAAATACCATACTTCTTCCAAGATGATTCCCTTTGACATGCTCTATGGACAGAAGTGTAGAACACTGGTTACTTGGGATAGCCCTGTGGATCGGCTCATGTTAGGGATTGACTTGTTAAAGGAATTAGAAGAATTGGTTACCAAGGTTGAGGTGAACCTTAAAGAAGTGCAAGACCACTAGAAAAGCTACGCGGATAAGAAAAGAAAAGATAAATATTATTAAATAGGCAACCATGTCTACTTGAAAGTAAAAGAAAAATGGAGCTCATTGAGCTTGGGAAGGTGTGGTAAGTTAGCAACTAGATTTTGTGGACCCTTTGAGATACTAGCCAAGAGAGGGCTAGTGGCATATGAACTAGTGTTACCTTCTCACATAAGAGTCCATAATGTTTTCCATGCATCATTATTAAAGAAATATTTTTATGATAGTAAACGTGTGATTAATTGGTCCTTATTATAGGTGGAAGATGAAGGGGAATTTTCCCATGAACCTCTTCATATATTGGACAAGAGAGAGGTGCAGCTCAGAAAATGCACCATAGTCCAATTTAAAGTGCAATGGAAGCATTTCGAAGCCGATGAGGATACTTGGGAGAATGAAGCCACCATGAGAAAGGCTTATGCTGCCTTGTTTTAGTATTTCATTCTGAGTCCCTAGAACACCAGGGATGGTGTTGTTCTAAGCGAGGAGGGATGTAATATCATGAATTTTGACCTAATATTTATGGGCCTAAGCCCCATTGATTTTGATGTTACTTTGATGTTTTATTTGATATATTGGGTCTAGGACCCCACTCATATGAACAAAATGATTTTTTTTATATATTGGGTTTAAGCCAATTACATATATTTTATGTATGATTTTATGTGTTGGGCACGGACCCTGAAGCACATGATTGATGAGATGTTTTGTGTTGAGTGATGAGGTCTAAAGAACATGAGTATTTAAGATGTTTTTTGTTGAATGAGAGCTCTGGAGCACATGAGTGTTTATTTTGTGTTGAGAAAGGAGCTCTGGAGCACATAAGTGTTTATGTTGTGTTGAGTGAGAAGCTTTGAAACACATGAGATATGAAAAATTTGTGTTGAGAAGGAAGCTTTGAAGCACATGAAAAGATAAATTGGAAGTGTTGGGAATTATCCTTGGAGCCTTCCAATTTAATGTTGACCATAAGCTCTGGAACATCGGATCCTTGGACATTGTATCCCTAGATGTATCATACAAGTACATCCTAGCATTAATGGTGAGCGAGGAGCTCTGGAAGTGCACTAAGTTTGTAACTCCCTATTTTTTAGCATTGAGTATGGGCTCTGGATAAGTGCTAGGAGTTACTGAAAAGAATTAATTATGTCAAGTGAAAATGACTCGAGTAAAATATTGATCTCATCTTACTTATTTATAAGTGGTTAAATGAAATTTCAAATTTTTGTATCTCATCAAGTACTAAAGAAATACCATGTTAAACGGGGGAATCCAACATGCAATGATGTTTAGAGTTTCCTATCCTAGTAGACCTAACCACCTACCTGACAGCCTTAATGAATAAAGTGTCCTAAGTTTATGGATCATGTTATATGATACCTAAAGACAAATTTTAACCAATAATATATATAAATATATATTTTCTACATGACATGTATAAAGAGTAATCATAGTAATAATATTAATAGTATAAGAAATAAAGAAAGGCTCCATCTATTATTATTATTATTACCAAAAGATAATTAAATAATATAACACCTACAAGAGTCCAATTAGGAACTAGTTAAAAGTTCCTAAGTTAAATATTAAAAGTACCTAAATTAAATAAATGGCTTAAATCAAGAAATTAAATGATTCATGATTTAATTGCCCCTTTGACTGAAAATTCTGTCTCTAAAGTCCCAAGCCAAAGAGAGGCTTGGGGATCTCTTCCTGCTTATTTGTCAAGAGAGTTCTTAGAGAACATTTTCCTAAGAGGAAAAAGGAGAACTTATTTAGACTTGATATCTCAGTTAGGGAAGCCTTACCTTATGATCTCTAAGCTACTTTCATGTTGGAACCATCTCAAGGGGATCCTTATTAAAACCAAGAATGGTTCTGGGTCATGGTTGGGTTGAACGTGGTAGTTCCCAAGTGATTCGGTCATCTATACAGAGGTCAGATATGTCTTTGAATTGTTAATGTTGGGTAATTGAGTGTACAGGTTTCAACCATTGGAATAGCTTCACTTTGTAGGTATGATATTCTTTCATTTTCTATTCCATTATCTAGTATAGTTCTTGTTAGAATATTCAAGTGATTATGTTATATTCCCAACCCTATGTTTGATTCTATTTCCCGTTAAAGCCTCAATGGTTAGAATTTTATTTATAAATCCTATGTATGTCCATATTGTTGAAGAGTTCTTGTTTTTAATTCTAAACACTGTGTCTGAAAGTTATTTCATGTCCTATAATTATTTAGGGCTTATTTCCATATATTCTTAGTTCTCCATTTATTTCATAGACTAAACTTTGTTTTTCTTAAGACCTAGAAATTACTCTAAAAATAGAGTCTATATGTTTATTTTACCTCTAGATTCTACTGGCATATTTCATATTGCTAGCAGAAATATATCTAGGAACAAAAAGACTAAATAAAGATAACCTAAGAAACAAATCATTTCCATTAATTAATATAAATAGTACTATAAACAAATAATAAATTAAATTGCCAAACAATAAGACTATCGAGACCTCTATTGGTCTGGAGCTATAATCTAATTAAACAAAATTATAATCATATTATTCCATATCTAGAAAATAAACACTAAAACCAAATCTACAGTCAAGATATCGAGACCCTTTAATGGTATGAGATTTATACTTTATATAAATAAGAATCTACATGAAATCAAACTAAAGTACCCAATCTAATATAAAAACCATTGAACACCTCTCACGTTCTGTATATATTTTATCAATAACCAAGAATAAACTTTATCATTTTCCCCTTTAACTAAATAAATCCATATATCAAATGCACATACAAATTAACATGACCATCTAATGGTCTGAAGTTTATGTTTAAAATAAACAAGTATCAACCTACATCTATTAAATTCATAATAAAATAAACCATAAAGTTATATACAAAACTAACCAAAACACAATCTTATTAACCAATAGATAACAAGATCGATTCCTATAGGAAGGAATGCCAAATCAATCCACACAGTAATAATCATGTTATAACCATAGTGACCTGGGATTGGTTCTTGTTGAGTCCTTTTTAATCACAAGTCACCCTATCAAATCCTGTAGGATTTGATAATATCCCACTAAACGTCGTAGATTTTAACTACCAAGCATACCACTCTATATAAACACATAGGTCATAAGTTAAATTTGCCTAATCTCCAAACAGAAGGAAAAGCCCCAAATTAATTTATACACTCTAACCATTTTCATGGCCCTTAGACCTTTACATAATAGAGCATCCATAAATCAAAAATACTGTTAACGCTATGATAAAAGAATCGATACATAATCGAAGGGTTATACCCAATGTCTCATCCATTACCATTTAAAATACACAGCATAACCCCAACCACAAATCAAAACATAAAAAATATAAATCATTTATCCAACACACAGCCGCAACTCCAATGGAGGGAATGCCAATGCCACCTACGACATGGCTCCCAAAGCCAAACAACATTGTCAACTCATCCATATAAAAACTTAAAACAAGGATTTACGAATCCAAACAGAGTCAAACTAATGCCACGAAGCAAGGATCATACCCATGAAATTGAATAGTATGCGAATGTTGTATATACTAACTATTAAAACAAAATAATAATTCCATAGTTGTTTACCCCAGGCCTTGCACCATTGCAAGTAATGGTGTTGTCGCCATTACTAAGAACTTAAATATAATTACAATATGCAAAGCTTGTCAAGAGTTACAAGCCACACAGAGGTCCTATTCATAAAATCCAAATACATTAGTCCTGACTCAAAGGCACTGAACCCCAACAAAACCTAAGTCGTTACATGCATCCCTGATGCCTTGCATTTCATTATATAGATAGTCCCTTTGTGAAAACACATCCATTAATACCAGAGCCATGCATTCAAACCCATGATTATTTTTACTCTATCACAACAACAACATGAGAGAGGGGAAAGTTTTAAACATGTACAGCAGGGCTTACCTGAACGAGTTGTTGGAGACATTTACCACCTTACACACTCATTTTGGTCAATTTGTCCAAGTTAAAACACTATCCTAAGTATTATTGGCTTAATTAACATCAGTGTAGCATTAAATGTCATCAGCTAGATCACATCCATGCCTACCTTTAGTCAAGGAGGCTAACTTAGCCTTCTCCTACGTTCGAGCAGGCTAACTGGAGCACTCCGGGGGTGATCTGAGTGATATTAATGCACCCAATTGCTAACTGATGGTTACAATCAGTTAAACAAGGTAGTGAAGGCACCTCCCTTCATTAAATTGATTATTTAATGATTATTTAATGAACTGGAGTCAACAGGGGCACTTCCAACCACTTCTGATGTTCAAATACATTTCAGTTAACCTCATCGAGGTTCATTGGAGTCATTGAAGTGCTACCACTTGATGGTTGGCTTGTTGTGACATGTGTCTGATCTCTTTCAATTGAGACTCAATCATTTATTACACTCTGAATTTAGTTAGGGCTCAGTTGAGTCAATTAGGGTTTTGATGAGTGGTTAACTTGAGTGTTGACTATGGCTTACATTTAGTTAAGCTAGACTCACCCATTCAATTTGAATGACCTCCTTAGGAATTCAAATCGCTTCTCATTTATGCTTGTAGCATGACATTGTAATGTAATTTCTTATTCTCGTGTGAATATACAGAGCGGCTACTCATTCCGTAGCCCATTTTACACCATTTCATGAGTTATTTCTTGATTAATCTTTCATGAGATTGATGTTTAGTCCCTAGATCACTGTGCAATATTAATATGGTATCAGAGATCATGGCAAGATGAAGCTCTATCTTTCAAAAATAAGCTTTTTGACAGATTTCTGCATGAAAATTGAGCAATAGCTCAAAAATCCAGCACTGCACCAGAAGCCAAGGCTTACCACTTAGTACCCCAAGTAAGGAAATTGTTGATCAAGCTTGCCTGATTGACTATGCTGGGTGTGATGAAATCCTAAAATGTGCAGGCTATCCGACCTTATGATGCCCCTTTTGTTGTGATTTGCAAGTTTCAACAGGTGCAACTTCGAATGGACTCATCAGTCTCTCTTCTCACCCCATTCACAAGCTATTCATAATGGAAGTTGAAGATGATTGCATCTCTGAAGAGACGAGGTCCCTATGAGGTGTCTATTGGACTTGTAAAATAGTCTTATGAGAATGAGAATGACTGGCTAAATGACAGTGATAGATATTTGGAGCAATATGTCTGACCCTTTCTCCTAGCTTGCACTACCTTATTGGTTCTTCTGAATACCCAAAGGATCTCTAGATGAAATTGGAAAGAACCTTTGGAAAGCACAATAAGGATCATAATAGCACTTTGGAGATCACATCCAGCACCACAAGATTTATTTACTCAAAATTCTCGGCCTCTACTCTCTCTGATGAAGTTGTTCAGGATGAAGAAGAAGCATAATCTTCTACACAGTCAATTCGAATTGAAGAAAGTCTCCATGCAATGATTTCTTCTCCTGATGCTCCAGAAGTTTGTGAGATCTCTGATATCTCATCTCCTAATATGGATGAAATAGAAGAATACATTCGAATATCTGATATTGAATAAAAACACTACTACACTTCCATGCAAACACTCTCCAGTGATTTTCCTTTCAATTATGTGCAAAATTTGCCAATAATTGCTTCCGAAAGTGAAGAGAAATTTGATTTTTCTCCCTCTAATGTTGATTTTGGTGTGCAAATATGTGATACCTTGGATATTTTGGAAGAAATATCATATTACCAGAGTGATCCATTTGCTCCCCATGATCTAGATTTTCCAGCAAATTCCTGCAGGATTGCATGCACCAAAATTCAGAATTTTGAAGAAGAAGAAAGCTGTGCATCCACCGTCTTGGTTAACCATTTATTTGAATCTGATATTAACCTTATTGGATCTGATATGATATTATTTAGATATTATCTGATGTTTCTTGGTTTAGTATATCAAATTCATAATCTTTCAGTACTGCTTGTAGCTGTTCTCACCAATTCTTGTGTGAAAAATCAAGTACCGCACTTTCTCTTCAAAACTGTTGATGGGGATTTGATGTTATTTTCGTCATATGAGTTTGCTGATATTTTATTATGTGATTCATTATCTATTTCAGAATCTATATCAGATTATGGAGCTCAATCATTCACTCTCCATAGTCCCAAGGCTTCTCTACCTTTGGTCACATGCTCATCTCCTCACAGAACTAGTAAAGAGGAAGACATTCTGCATCCTCCTAGACACTTGCTCCTAAGAATTGGGGCTGATTTTACCACTCATGGTTTGTTGTTCAAGGCTGAAATATATCAGTTTCTTGATTTTTCCACACATGGTTCGAATCCTCAAGAACCTTTGCTCTCTCTTCAGATGATTTCAGCTACTCTACATGGGTCTAGTTTTCACCGTGCAACTGTTTATATTTCTGATTCAGTTGAGTGCATTGTTATTCTTCCAAAATGGAAGATTCCTCCAGACATATTCATTTAGTTTGGATTCATAGGTTCACATGCACATTCTCAGGATGTTGTTGCATAGAAGAACGAATTCTTCATTTACTGCTTAGTTTGAGGGGGGGTATTTTTTCCATGAGGTTCTCCCCATTTCTTTGGTTATATTAAGTAGTTACTTTATTGTACAAGCTGACCTATGGCCGTTGTTGCTGGGGCCCTAGCATTTTTATGCATTTTATGTTTTCTAACTCCTCCTGAGTATAGATTAAGGGGGGGTGTTGGAGACATTTACCACCTTACACACTCATTTTGGTCAATTTGGCCTAGTTAAACCACTATCGTAAGTATTATTGGATTAATTAACATCAGTGGAGAATTAAATGGCATCATCTAGATCACATCCATGCCTACCTTCAGTCAAGGAGGATAACTTAGCCTTGTCCTACATTCGGGGAGGCTAACTGGAGCACTTCGCGGGTGATCTGAGTAATATTAATGCACCTAATTGCTAACTGATGGTTACAATCAGTTAAACAAGGCAGTGAAGGAGCCTCCATTCATTAAATTGATTATTTAGTGATTATTTAATGAACTAGAGTCAACAGGGGCACCTCTAACCACTTCTAATGTTCAGTTACACTTCAGTTAACCTCATCGGGGTTCATTGGAGTCATTGAGGCGATACCACTTGATGGTTGGCTTGCTGTGACATGTGTCTGATTTCTTTCAGTTGAGACTCAGTCATTTATTGTACTTTGACTTTAGTTAGGGATAAGTTGAGTCAATTAGGGTTTTGATTAGTGGTTAGCTTGAGTGTTGACTGTGGCTTACATTTAGTTAAGCTAGACTCACTCGTTCAATTCGAATGATCTCCTTAGGAATTCAAATTGCTTCTCATTCATGCTTGTAGCATGACATTGTAATGTAATTTCTTATTATTGTGTGAATATACAGAGCAGCTACTCATTCCGTAGCCCATTTTACACCATTTCATGAGGTATTTGTTGATTAATATTTGATGAGACTGATGTTTACTCCCTAGATCACTGTGCAAGATTAATATGGGTATGGTGTTGACTCAGGGTGACACGCAACCCTCGATTTTGTTCATACCCTGCAACTTGCAACACAAGACAAGACACAATGAGTAGTACACATTGAACCCAAACTGAACAAACAAAACGATGTTGTTAAACCATAGTAGAGTACGTACCTTCCACCATAGCCAACCTTCTAAGCTCCACTACAACACATAGCGCAGAGGAAGAGCTCACGCAGCCCTGCTGTAATGACCGAAACCAGCGCAAGATGCCTCCTTCCTTCTCCTAATAGTGTCACTTTTGTAAATGCTTCAATCCTATCCCAATTTGTTCTTAACTAGGGATGTTAGGATATTTAGACACGTAGGAGTTAGTTAAGATCATCTTGTGATAACACATATGTTAGGAAAAGTGTATTTCTTTAGAATGCATTAGTATGCATTTGTAAATATCTAATCTGACAGTCACGATATGTTATACACATAGAGTGGTCTAGCCTTCTCTTAGATCATACCTACCCTTGATCTGTGTCTTAACACCCTATTGGTCAATGATATCTATTTAAAGAGCATGGAGGATCATTGGGTAGTTGATCTATTATGATAATATCCTTTGTAAATTTCTTTCTTTTACGTAATAAACTGCCTCAATTAGCTATTTTTATGGGGTTGTGGAGTGTTTCCCTCTCGAGGGTTTAAACCATGTCAAAACATTGATATGTCAATCTTTGATTTGTTTGAGTGAGTGGATGCACTAGGTGTTTAGTATTTTGGGAGTACCCTATGTACCCAAATAGAGGGAACTTCTAAATATTACATATTGGAATTCCAAAAGGTTTTTTTAATGGTAACTAATATATCAGGAGAAAGGTTGATCCTTTTGTTTACAGAAGGACTGGTTGAAACTGTTAGGAACCCATGTCAATCCTTTTCCTTACCGTGTTAGTATATTGTTGTTGGACGCATATGCTTTGTAAGTCGTCCCATAGTTTGTTGATCCATAGTTTGTGTTATTGCTGTTGGGTGCATATGCTTTGTAAGCCGCCTATAGTATTTGTTGATCCATAGTTTATATTGGCCCATGGTTTTGACCCATAGTATTAGCGCCTATTTTTAGTATATAAGTGTGTGTTGAGGCCAAGGAAGGGACCGTGAAGTTATTTTGTATTGAGCTTGCTCAAAGGAGGTTGCCCCCTCGAAGTGGCCTGCGATTAATATAAAAGTGATTTTGAGTTCTACTGCTATATTGTGTATTTTGATTACTTGTTTGCTGCAAGGACTGTGAAGTTATTTTGTATTGAGCTTTCTCAAAGGAGGTTTCCCCCTCGAAGTGGCCTGCGATTAATATAAAAGTTATTTTGAGTTCTTCTGCTATATCGTGTATTTTGATTACTTGTTTGCTGCAGGGTCCTCACATCTGGTATCAGAGCACTTTTTTGGGCTCGTTGGGTGAAATTTCTGCCCAAATTTTTTTTTTCACTTCTGTTGCAGGTTCGGATCTGGGAATAATCCCTATCCGCTTAACTATGGGAAGTACTTGGGAATAAGACCTAAAACTCATTGTGAGGAGTACCACAGAAACCCCGAAGTAGCTGGCCCATTGAGAGGACCTGCCAGCGAAAAGGGCAACGACCCCTACCTGATTGACTAGTTCCCACCCGTGAGGTAAACCAAGAGTTG